>APFE031291685.1:62848-113626 GCA_000404065.3 Pinus taeda
ACTTGATCTCTCATAGAATAATGTGTGTTTAGAGAAGGATTGCTCTTGTTTGGTTTGTTTGTCACTAGAGAGTCTTAGACTCCTAGGGAGGTTAGGTTTGTCCGCAAAAATAACTCTTTCCGCATGACACTTTCAATAGCTTTTTTGACCCATTTTCAGTTATCCATTCGATATGACAATGGAACTGAAATTTTGACTTCTTTAAAGTAGTCAACATCTATCCATATCTCAGATCACATTCATGAATGGATACGAAGATGTCGCCTAGTCAAAGTTTACATTCCAAACTAGATTCTAGCTGAGTGGTTTATAAAATCACTTTTACCAGTAATAACTGAACATGTGGCCAAAGGGGGTGTTGTAACTGAAGAGAAGGTAATTACTCACGCTCAATATCTCAATCTTGTTTATACTCAGTCTGGTACTTTGTATGAAAAGATACCATATTTATCTCGATCTACTCCAAATAATCCACCTCTTCCAGGATCACATGCTGCAGATGGCATGATTGGTTCTGTGAGCTAGAGACTAAGAATAAAAAGAAAAATTATAAGAATGTTCAAGTTTCCACTCTATCTGATTCACATTATGAAGATCCTTCTCACAGAATTACTTCCAAAATCAATGTTGTAGATTCATCTACTGGCAAGGGTAAGTCATCAAAAAATAAGAAAAAGGGAAAAGGTAAAACTAATCAAGACAACTGCTCTAAAGAGAAAGCATCCAAGAATGAACCATTTGACGAAAAGAGGAAGCCTCAATATCCTTGCTTGATTTTTGAGGAAGATCATTACACTAAGGAGTGCCCTCATTGGGCTGAAGTTTCAAAATTCATCAAAAGTTCACCCACACCCGCTGTTTTGAGGGATCCTTTTACTCAAGATAGTAAAATGGTCTCTCAAAACCAAATGTATTCCAAACTTATGGTAGCAACGAGATCCAAAGATTATGCATCAAAGAGTCCTGTTGAAAATGGAGATGAGTCCAGTTCATCTGGTCAAACTTTCGTGTTTACTCCTCCTTATTTTGAACCATTACACATTTAAAAACCAAATCTTGATATGGAAATTTGTCTGCCTCCTAAGGGTATGCTTCATAGGTCAGGCTTCAATCCTCATGCGAGGGCAGCCCAAAATTATAACATCATCAAAGATCTGGCTATGTAACCTTCTGCCATGTCTTCCCTTGAAGTGCTGCAAACTTGTCCAATGCAAAGGAAGTTATTATTATCACCGATAGGAGTTGTAGATCCTCAAGACTCCCATTTCATTGTTTTTTGATCTCGAGAATCATTTCCTGCATCTCTCACACCAACTGGATTTTCAAATACTAGTTCACGTCAAAACTTGACGATTTTTTCAAATAGTGATTGACGAAGGAGCGTCGACATGTATTATGTCCATTTCCTATTGGAAAGCTTTAGGTTCTCCAAAAATCAATCAGTCTCCCACAACTTTGAAAGCCTTCGATGGAATAGGTTTCCGTCCGTATGGAATTTTAAATGATTTTCCAATCGAGTTAGAGCGGAAAATAATTGTGATAGACGTTGACGTTATTGATGCTCAACTTGATTACAACCTTTTTCTTGGTCGGAGCTGGACTTCTCCCATGGTGGAAATAGTCTCATCATATTTTAGGATGATTATGTTTCTTCACAAAAGAATAATTGTGAAAGTAGATTAATTATCCTACTATAACTCTAATCCTAATTCTACTGGTAGTATCCCATTTGTTGGAAAATCAACCACTCCATATGAGGAAGTTGGTGTTGGCCTGCTCAAAGATTCATCTTTGATGGGAATTTTCATGTTCCCTGCACCCGTTCTTTTTCAGAATGAAGCACAAATCAACATGATTACATTAAGTACTTTTGAAATGGGAAATCCATGGAAAGTATCGTCAGAATCAGAAATGATCTTATATGGCGATGAAATGCTTCATAGTCCTTTTGAATTAGTGTATGAGGCCATCCACTCTTTTTCGAACCCATCAACATCTTATGATGAAATTAATATGATCATTGATGAATATTCTCATTTGTCACGCATGGAACCAATCTCTATGCCTGATCCTTTTAATAAATATTTCTTAACTGATGAAGGGAATATGGAAGTTATGACCTTGGACGAAATGCCATGGGATGATACTCATCATCGTTCAACTTTATTACCATCTTTTGATAAAATTAAGAATAATTTTTCATCATTATTTTCATCTGAGACCTTATCATCAAAATCAAATATCTACCCTTTCTTCCATTTCTGAATAGAATTTTAGGAACATATTGACAAAAATACCTATCAATATCTCAGTGAAACCCGGAATAATTGAAAATATTCATATAGGAGCCTCTTTTTCATTACAAGATATTTTGACTTACAGAGCCCTATTTCAATAATTTCGTGACATTTTTCTTGGTCCTATGAAGAGATGCTATGAATCACCCTAGCATTGTTGTACATGAAATAAAAACCTACCGGATGCTAATCTAGTTAGACAATGATTTCATTCTATTCATCCGCGAAAAGCTGCTGCTATCAAAACTGAGGCTGAGAGATTACTGAAAGTAGGATTCATTTACCCTATTCCTTTAACCGGTTGGCCATCAAATATTGTGCCCATTAATAAAAAGAAAGGAACCATTCGAGTGTGTGTTGATTACCAAGATATTAATAAAGCTTGTCCCAAGGATAGTTATCCAACTCCATACATCGACCAAATTATCGACGATTGTGTTGGAAATTAATTTTTCTCCTTTATGGATGGATTTTTTGGCTACAATCAGATAAACATACTCCCTTCCGATCAATATAAAACCACCTTTATATGCCCATGGGGGACTTTTGCTTATCATAAACTCCCATTTAGCCTAAAAAATGTTGGCGTAAATTTTCAACGAGCAATGTTTTACGTATTCCAGGATATCAAGCATATTGTTCAGCCTTGTTTAGATGACTACCTGACTCATTCCATGAAAAGGAAGGATCACCTAATGCAATTAAAAGAGATTTTCGTTAGGTGTAGGCATTAAAATATTCGCTTGAATCTGCACAAATGTGTTTTTTGTGTGCAAATCGGTTGCCTTCTAGGATTCATTGTTTCAAAGAAAGGCATTTGTGTCGATCCTCTCAAGGTAGAGGCAATTTTGAATTTGCTTGCTCCTTCTAGCTTGACTCAACTCCAAAGTTTGCAAGGGAAAGCAAACTTTTGTGTAGATTCATCCACAACTATGCTAAACTAACATAGGTTTTTACTCGACTTTTGAAAAATGGTATTTCATTTTTCTGGGATGAGCTTGCTAATAAAGCTTTTAATGCATTAAAGCATGCACCAACTAATGTCCCTTTACTGCATCCACCCGATTATCACCGAGACTAATTTTTGTACTTAGTTGCATCTGATGCCACCATTGGCATGGTGTTAGTCCAAGAGGATGATTCTGACAATGAACATGTGATTTACTATCTAAGTAGGAGTCTCACTAAAACTGAGATTAAATATGCACATATGGAGAATCTATCTTTAGGAACTGTGCAGTTGTTCAAAAATTCCGTCACTATATACTTCTCTGAAAAACGACTGTCATTTTAGATTGCAACCATATGATGTATATTCTCACGAAGGAACTGCTAGGGGGAAAATACTCGAAGTCGATAGTCATTTTACAAGAATTTGAATTGGAATTCGAAAAATCCAAATAAAGAAAATCCTTGGTTTTCACCGAATTATTGTGTGAATTCCCCCACACTCATATAGAAACTGCAGTAGAATATTCTTTTGCTCATGAGTCTCTCTTTCTTATTACTGTGTCTGATCCGTGGTATGGAGACATCATTATATATCTCCAAACACAAACTTTTAGGCCTGATTTATCCAAAAGTGATTGTCGGTGAATCTGATACCAGTCCCAACAATACAACATTATTAGCGACACTCTTTATCGTCGTGGTGCCAATTATGTATTCCGACATTGTTTGCCTCTTGAAGTAAGCTGAAAAAAAATGAATGACTGTCACTCTAGAGCATGTGGTGGTCACATGTCTGGGTATGCTACTGCCAAAAAGATATTATGTGCTAGCTATTTTTGGTCGTAAATGTTTAAAGACTACATCACTACAATCTGAAAATGCCATAATTTCCAAATTTATGTTTGTAAAATGCGAGCACCTCCCGCTCCTCTTCACCTAATCATAGCTATCGATCCTTTTTCCAAATGGGGCATCGACTTCATCACTTGTAACCCTCACTCAGCTAGGGGGGCATGTATATATCATTTGTGCATTTGATTACTTTACAAAACAAGGTGAGACAATGCCTACATATAGAGACGACGACGAAACTGCAGCTATCTTCATTTTCAATCATGTGATTTCTCAGTTTGGTGTCCCACAAGATATTGTCACAGACCATGGTAGTCTTTTTTTCAAATTTATGATGGTCAAATTGTCCACATAACTTGACCTCCACCATAGTAGCTATACTCCATATTATCCACAACCTAATGGTCATGTCGAAACTGTCAATAAATTTTTTACCAATATGATTAAACAAATAGTTGGCATCCATAAAGGAAATTGGCTCTCTATGCTCTTTTCAGCACTATGGGCTTACCAAACTACTTAAAAACATCAACCAGTTTTACCCCTTTCAACTCGTTTATGGTTCG
The DNA here is from genome assembly GCA_000404065.3 of Pinus taeda. NCBI lineage: Eukaryota > Viridiplantae > Streptophyta > Pinopsida > Pinales > Pinaceae > Pinus > Pinus taeda. The sequence goes on from APFE031291685.1 coordinate 67,515, forward strand.
GAAGTCATATTACCTATTGAATGTGAAATTCCATCTCTTAAATTAGCTGTTGAATTATTATCTACTACCTCCGCAAATGAAGAATGATTTGTACACTTAGCCCATCTAGATGAAAATCATCATAATGTTGTATTGGCTAGTGAAGCTCACCAGAAACATGTCAAAGACCAATACAATCAGAACATTAATCCTCGTACATATTCAAAAGGTGACCTAGTCTTGGTATATGATCAAGCTCGTGACAAGCTAGGTGCAGGAAAATTTGAACCCATGTGGCATGGGCCTTACATCATAAAACACATATTAACTAAAGGTGCCTATGAGTTTATTGATTGCAATGGTGTTCCTTTGGGAAAGCCCAGAAATGGTCTTTACCTAAAGAAATATTTTGCATAAATTTTTGGTGAAGATTTGTACATTATTTACCATTTTTAGGTATGTGTGGTAGATTAGTGTTTTTTTACTACTTCTGCTTGTCTTGTTTTTACACTTGATTTGCAGATGTCGACGTTTTCTCTTACTTACATTGGCTTTGTTGATGGTGCTAGTCGTAGTACTCAGAATTTATCCTTTGCTTCCTGGGTTATCTATTCACCTAGTAACGAGCTAGTTTCTATTCACAGAATATGTCTCGGTCAAACAACAAATAATATAGAATAATATATCGTAGTCATTGAGCTATTGGCTGATGCCATTACATTTGGTATTCGGCGTTTGATCGTTAGGTTAGATTCATAGCTCGTAGTATTACATTTAAACGATGTTTATTCAGTTAGGACTCCAATGATGTTAAGGATGTTTTTACGAGTCTGTCTCTTGGATATATTATTTGATTATATCAAATATCAACACATTTCGAGATATTTAAACAAATTGATAGATGCATTGGCTAATCATGTGTGAAATAGACATTTGCAACATTTGTAAATTAAAAGCAATATTCATTCATTCATTCATTGAAATAAACATAAATAGAAGTAGTAGATTTTTCATTAAAATAGAGTTTGGGTGTGTCTACAAAATATGTCATCAAAGGACATAAGGACCTGTGGCCTTTTATTTTCTGAATAGTGCTGACTCCAAAAGGAAAAAATGGTCCTAAAAACTAGCAAAACTAGGCATGATGATGCTCATGATAACACACGATAGCATGAGAAACTCGATGCAACATATGTCTGAGCGGTCTGGGAACCCCAACTACATGCCTCTGATACACGTGTGGAATGTCATTAACTACATTCTTTGGGATGTTGGCAGCCAACCTCTCAAGGTTGTGCTCCAACTCTATTAGGATGTCATCTGCCTCTAGGTTTGCCTCTGCAGCAACTATAGGATGCTCCTCTCATCTATCATACCATCGCCATCTGGGCTGGTTACATTGGACCCGCATCTATACATACATTTTGGAAAATTAGCCTCTAAAGAAAAAAAACACTTAAAATTAAAAAACTTTGAAAACATGCCAAAATGAGAAAATCTTACCTAGATCACCCCAATGAGTCCTAGCTGGAAGTGGGATATCAGGGTCACCTCTATAATCTATCCCGGTATATGGGAGGTCCTTAATTAGAACAATCTCCTCACTCACCCAATCAAAAAACTCTGTTTTATACCTTCGTGTAGGACGACCGCTACCGTGGTGTGCCATTAGTGCAAACCAACTCATCAAGCATGGATCCTTCGGACCCCCCTCATCTGCCCGAATATGTTGTGGCTGAAGAATAGGAACCCTTTCTAGGGAAAAAGCAGCTAGAATGGCACCATAGCTGAAATTTTTCCTTTTACCATTCTTGCACCTAGTCATCTGCCCCTTCATATTTACCACTACTTCCTCGCACCAGTTGTATATCGTGGACTCCCAACATTCCATGACCATATGAATCTATGCTTGGGTGGCTAGATGGAGGGTAGCACTACCACACAGATTGGTAATAATGAAAGCAATGGTCCTCAAGGGTAAAAGTTCAATGGCCTGAATTCCAATCCATCCATCTTTGGGCGGTGCACCCCTACAAAAGGTCTACAAGTATCCATCAGTAGTGTCTCCCACTACTCTCGATCCAAAAAGTGAAATATCGGCTCCCTAATGAGATAACCTAGTCAGGAAATATATGTCATCGACATCAATGATGAGGTGGTAATTAGCAATCATGAAACACTATTCCTGGATATTCCAAGTCATCACCAACCATGTCATCAGATCTACCTGGGCTTTCATCCCAGGGATTAGCCAGTACTTCAGGAGGCCACAATTCTTGAGAGCCTACAAAGTGGTCAGATCCACCGAAGAAGCCACATCATTGGATTCGTGCTCTCTCTCCCTCCATTCCATTTTTTAGCAAGAAAATGACCTGAAATGACCATTTTAAAGGAGTTAGAGTCTTTCTTGAAATTCATTTCATGTTTTTTGGGGCCCAGAAATTTGTTTTTAAAATAGACCATAGTGCCTGCATGACTACCATTTTATGGATAGGGCATAGTTGTGTGGAATTTTTCTGCAGAATTCTACCAAGGCTGAGAATTTTTCATATCGAAAAATTTATTGAACTGCATGGGCTCGATTGAGAAAAACCCGCGCAGGGCCGAGGACACATTGTTTTGTCAAATATTTGTCCCAAAAAACCAAATTCAAGATTAAAATTAAAAAATAAATGGATGAAAAACTAATTTATGGAAAGATCTTCTACATGGAGGAAACAATGCATGATTTTGTCCATCGGTTGGCTCATAATCAGTCCTAGAAGTTTTACGATAAAAACCCCTCTCCCTGCGTTGAATTGGTGAAAATGCAAATGGTAAAAATAAATTACTTTTTCCCCACTTGTATAAGTTTTTGGAGCTTTAAAAAATATGAGTTTTTATATTTTGAATCTTTTTAAGAAGGAAAACATATGTTTGAGCAGTTATGACGGGTTATTGAGTTTGAGTGTGTAGGATCATTTACAGAGTCAAGATAAATCATTTTTGACATATCAACATACTTTTATCACTTTTTATGCTCTTTAAAAATTATGAAAAGAGGAAAATCATCAAGTCTTATTTTAAGCCATTTTCAAACTTTTTGAAAACAGAAGAGATTGTCAAGTACTTGATTGTTCGAACTCGTAAAAGTAAACAAACAACCATCCACTCAGTATAAGTTTACCCCTTTACGGACTAAGCCAGGACTGTTTACAAAAAAGGTATACGTTGATCGAACATGGTCAATAGAGCTCTTTCTTGTATTATTTTATCCTTTTTTGGACCCGAGAGACTAAACTAACGAAAAATAACCTGATGGAGTCTACTTATGTTTTTCTTCTAACTCTCTAAAAATGAAAAACGTCGAGCTTTACTTTCTCAGGGCTCGTTAAATTTTTACGGTTAAAGAGCTGAATGAGTTTTATTTTTGTGTATTTTTCAAATCTCTTAAGATAAAATGACATCGAGATACACCTTTACAGGACTCGTTAAGATTAAACAGTATAGGACTCATTAAGCATAACGAGACCGAACCATTCCTTCTTAGGGTTCGTTGAAAATACTTTGATAGACTCATATGAAGGATGAGCTTACAATCCAATCATATGTTACCCTCCTCAAGCTTGTAAAAAATAAAGAGGTACTTGCCAGTAATGGTGGGGGGGCAGAATTGCGGAAGGTGTCCATTTTACATCGTCAATTAAAAGGTATCATGTTGCTCTTGAACATGCCACTTCATCACATTCATGTCTGGGTTGGGAAATCCATTTTCCTTATAGTTAATCAAACCTCATTGAAAGTATTCATGGTTTTGCACATTATTGTTGAGTCAAATGTTGCCAAATAATTATAATGTCGTTATGTGTTCAAGAGAATTCCATCCTTGGTTCAAATCCTTTTGCAAAATCTTTGCCTTCATTTGTGTTGGCCATCCTTGAGTCAGTCCTTGCAATTATTTTCAAAATCTGATACTGTGTTTCATGTCGTAGGCTTCCCTACGATGAATCACTTCCTATCAAATTCAACTCATCATCTAGGAAGTTGATTTAGAAACCTTTAGTACCTTGAAACCTGCTTTGCCTTAATGGTAGGTTTTTCACTTTTGATGACAGGTTCTCATCATTGGCTTTCGATCAAACGATTCTGTGAGTGTTTGACTTTAGATCGCATATTCACACTTCATAGATTGTACTGGGAGTACCTTGAGAACCATTTCCATTATTGGTGGTTTCTCTCGCACTTGTTAATGGTTAACATCATTGGCTAGTAATTAAGTGGTTTCTGCCATGTTCGATTTTGAGCCATTCACTCGCATGATTAGAATCGTACTGTGGATCGAGAGATGGTGATCAAGATCCTAGATCTAGTTTCATCAATCCAAGTTGTGAGGAGATTTTATATTCATGATTATGTGGATAGATGGTTATGTCCATGCTGTATCTACCATCTATATGATCTTAGCTTTTCCATGCTTTTTCATTGAGTTTGATTTACTCTGAGTATGGGAATGCTTACCTCAAAGATGATTTTTGATATGTATTTTGCATTATGTTCCCTTGAATGTTCCTTGTAGGTTTCCAACAATTTCCTCTAATCCAATCCTTGGAATGATAAAGCACTTCAATATTTTTAACTTATTTTTCAGACTTCGCACTTTAGGGGGAAACCTGTTACACGTCAATTTGTCGCCATGACACTTGATCAGTTTGTTGATATTATTACCATCCGTGAACATGTTGAAACCATCTCCCTTAGAAGTCCAACAACTCAAAATATGTTAAATTCCATGAGAAGTTTGGGTCAAATAGCTCTCACACCTTGTTAAGTTCCACTTGCGCCAATTTCTCTAGTGTTTCCCATGCATGTGCTAAAATTTACTCCTAGAACACTGCAAAGTTGTGCTCTGTCTGTAACTATAAGCTCGCGCAGGTGAATTCTTGAAAGTAAAAATAAGAAGTACATTCTAGAAACCTACTTGGTCAAATATATCCCAACTGAAAGCTTCCAGGTGATGACTATTGGAACTATAACCCTCATAAGATGCATCTCCATCGCTTTTCTCATGGTAACCTAATACTTCACTAAAGGAGGTTCATATTTTTCTTAGGGATTTGAAACTCCCCCCTATTTCATCTATAAAAGGACTAGAGGGGTGAGGGATGAAGGAGGTCAGAATTCAGAGAATACAAACTTATGCTTCTAGTTTGAGATTGGAGAGCATGTTATCTATAGAGGAAATTGAAGGCATTTGGGAGGGACCTCACGACATCAAGGTGAAGATTGTAAGGCTCCTCTTATCTTCTGATTAATACAAATGAGGACTTTCTCCCATTGACTTTTGTCTTTTGTGAATAATGAATAGTTTGCAATTGTTTGTTATGTTCATTAAGGCGGATTCAATCCCTAATATCCTTGATCATTAGGCTAATTTGTTTAAATTACTATATCACATGTGCTTTTGATCCTTTTTATGGCTTATGTTTGCAGGTTCTACTAGGCATTGAACAACTTAATCAAGTCACAACTAGGGATCTACATCTGCCATTTTGTGAAACTGGTAGGAGGTCTATCTATTAGTTAGACTTCTTGTAATTCAACTAAATTCAACTTAGGGAAAGAGTTAGTTCATTTTTCATGATTGTTTCTAGTTTCCATTTAGGATCTAGGGAGATCGCTCTTTTCCGTAAGAGGTATTGTCCGGTGTAATAGTCCTTATTCACCCCCTTTCCTCATCCATTCTCCGAAATTCTACTTCCCTCCTCTTCCTAACACTCATCCCCATCTCTCAAAAGTTTCCTACAAACTATTTCACTCCCCTTCCCCTTCATTTCTCTCCCCCAACTTGATGTGCTTTTTCCCCTATTTTGTAGCCTCATTCCCTTTCCATTTCCTATTTACAACTAGGGTTTCTTATCAAAATAAAAGTCAAAACATGGAGAAAACTAATGACAAAAGAAGATCCAAGGGAGGAGAGATATCTACATATGAGCCAACTCATATGCAAGAGATAAATGCATAATATTTCATTAAAAGGTCATTTGAACAAGTAGGCTACCTAGGGTTTTACCAAAAAGTATAAGAGATAGGCTACCATCATCAACTAACAAGCCTATTTTCCACCAATTTCAAGAAATATCATGTCATCATAGCAGGTGTCAAATTCTTGGTGTCAAAGGAAGTTATAGTTGTAGCAACAACTATCCCTAATCAAGGTGAGGTATGTTTTAAGGGCATGGACTTAGACTTGGAGCACCAGAAACTATTTTTGAAGCCTCAATATCAGAAGTCACCCTCTCGTATCTGTCCTAGTAGGCAGTTATTGGACACGTACACAACTCTAATGAAGACTATCATGAGGTATTTCACTTATGACGGTAGGTTCAGCAGGTTGTATCAATACAACATCAGATTGTTAATGCATTGTACCTCTCAAAATCCCCTAAACATACCTAATTATTTGTTGAGAAGCTGAATGAAAAAGATAGAGAAGGTGCAATCTAAAGGGAGGATTCATCAAGGTAGCCTCTTACATCATGAATTGATCAAAATGATAGGCCTCCATCACCTAACACAAATCAATATGTCACGGGAAATTTTTTTGGAAGCAGCTACTCTTCCACCTGCTTCAAGCCACTCAAAGGGTCTAGATACACCCTCATCATCTAGGCCACCAGCAGCTAAAACATCAAGCAAGCCATCAATGTCAAAACCTCAGCCTAAGGTATGGATTTCAAAAACATATAAGAGAGGTAAGAGGTTAGTGTTTGCTCCTGAGGTAGATAAAGACATGACTAGAGTTAAGCCTACAACTAGGTCTTAGGCTAAGAAATTACCCAAGGAGGTTGTTAATGAAGAGAACATTCATGCTAAAACCATGGTTGAGGAAACACCTAAGAGCATATATGATTCACCCATGCATAATGAACCTCCTGTAGCTGAGATGACTAACCTAGGAGAAAAGCATAATGGTGACAAAGCAACTGATGACATGATGAAAGAGAAAGATGCACAGATTAAAGAGTTGAAGGATGTGTTAGAGCCTAGATCGACCTCAGGCTGAAGGGAGGCAATCCTAGGATAACCTCAAACCACGCTTAACCTGATAGCTAGCCCTATCAGGTTGGGAAAGGGCTCTCTCCTTGTCAATCTCAATTGATATGACTGATTCTAATTTGGATTGTAGGCTAGGTATAGTAGCTTTAGGGCTTCTGGGTTGATTTTGAAAATTTTGTTGCTAGATCCAATGAAGCAAGCAGGTTGGGTTCGGAAAATTAAATCAGGGATACAGACATGTTATATGGGGCGAGATAGATAAGTGTTTATGTACTAATAATTGGATGAGATGATTGATTTAGGATTGTTGAGGATCTGAGGAGAGCATGAAGAAACCATGAGTCCTCTTCACACTGTTGAAAACATAAAAAATCAGATACCTTCCCAAGACAAAGCACTGTTACTAGTGTATTTTGAATATTTATCTTGATTCATTTAGTTTAGAAGAAAAAGAGAGATCTGGAAACATATAACACATAAGAATAACTCATTACAGAAGAAGAAACAATACATAAACTCATTATCACAAGAATCCCACAAAAATAGTTGTGAAACCTGCTTTTATTCCTTGCCAAAATGCTAATACAAGTATACAGTGAGCGCACCACTTCCAAAGAGTCCAACCTTTGCTAATGACTGAAAAAACACATCATATAGACATCAAAACCATCTGACCTATACATCAGGGGTTCAATCCAAGAGTTAAGGAGTTGTTTCAACTACATCTAAACTAGGAACAAGAAAATAGGCAGTGGAACAGCTTGCCTCTAAAACCAAGGAAACTGATACATTCACTGCCAAACCACTTTTAACTGATGTATCGACCCCTTCAAGTCATTTTACATTAATATTTACATTGAATTACATCATTTACAATCATAAATTACCAAAGAAGAGAGAAAAATTTAACTGGTAGTCAAACTAGGAGAAATTCAAAGTTCTGAGCAAAACTGGCAAAATCTGCCCTATGCATAGGATCATCAGCCCAATGCACAACGCCACTTCAAGCCTACTTTTGGAGGGCTTCCACTCCACCAAATCAGGCTCAATATAGCTTGTTGGAAAGATCTACCTATATAGCTTCTGGAACATCTTGAATTTTCTGATTTGGAGGTGATTTTCCCCCTCAAAAGTGGATTCTCCCAAGACTGCTTCCTGTGTGTCCAAAAAGTGGCAGAGAGGGCATTTTTGAGGGTTTTGTTTACCTCTAGGTGACCAAGATTTGCTCCAAATTTGATGAAACTTTCAAGGATTGATGTACTCTTGATGTTGAATCCAAATATATAAGCCATTTCGCCAAAAGATGTCCCACAATTTCCTGTGTTGCAAAAATTCAAAAATTGAAAATGACAAAATTTGCTCAAAACTTGCCCAGATTTGGCACAAGGGTCCCTCATTGGTTTATTTTTTGGGCTATTGTGACATCAGCCAAGATTTTAAGCTTATCATCCCTCTTTTTTCTCTTCAAAACCCTCCTTAATATTGCCTTAAGTTTCTTTATCCTCATGTTGTATATCTTGTTCTAGGTTATATAATGGTGGGCCATATGCCGAAGCATATTTTTGTCTCTATCTGCTTTCTTGAGAAGCCCCTCAAGGTGTATGTTGACCCTCTCAAGCCATGTCTCTCGTTCATGCTCAATTTCTTGTTCAACAAGAGTTAATGGAACATTGGCCTCTTTGATCTTTTTCCTGCCTTCCTTTATCATTTGTAGTTCCATGAGGACTTGATTATCTTCCAATTGCTTGTTCTCTTGCTCTATATAATTGATAATATATCTATCTCTAGCCAACTTATAATTTAACATGCGAATATGAGCCTCTTTCTCTTTCAAAAGCATGCTTTGATCTAATGATGGGCTTTCAAGGTCAATTACCTGAGTGTGATAAGGTGGCACATCATCATCATGCACCTCAAGCTAAAACTCCCTCTCAACATCATCATCAAGCTTTTCTCCTGGGACCATTCCTTTCCCTTTGTCTATCTGCTGCAAATTCCTTTCCCTAGAACTGTCACTAAGGGTTTCCTCCTCATAATCATACTCACTATCCCTCTCCATGTTTAAGGTTGTCTCTCTTGTGATAATTGATGAGTGGTGGGTTAATGAGTGATGGAAAGATGAGTATGAAAAGATTTACAAAAAGACAAAACAGTGAGGGTGTGAGGTAAGGGAATGAGTAGGGTTTTTAATATGAAGGTTAGGGTTTTATAAAGGGATTAGGTTTTTGGGAAAATGGGGGAAGGGAATTGGACTTAGGGAAGATGGGATTAAGGAGTAGGTTTAGGGAAAATGAAATTAGGAAATAGGGAATAAGCAACTATAGTTTGTAGTGTATGAGGTAGTTTAGAGACAAATTAGAGTTTGATATTTAAGAGGCATAAACCATTAAACATGCATGAAAACCCTAGCTTAAACTGAAGGAGGGGGTATACTTACTTGAATGGAGGTGCATGAAGCAATAGAAATGAGTAAAGATGAATTTTAAGGGTTTGGAAGCCTCACAGACCAATGCACAGCACCACCAGCCCAATGCGCATAAGAACATATCACATTGTTCATGAGGCAGATGAACATGACAAGGCAATTAGTAATCCCAAGGGTACCACTATGAACTCATAGTGCCTATATCTTATCCTAAAAGTAATTTTATGAATGTCTTCCTCCTTGATCCTTACCTGATGGTAGCTTGACCTCAAGTCAATTTTGGAGAAGACCGCTTCTCTACTCAACTGATCAAAGGGATCATCAATCATTGGTAATGGGTAGCTATTCTTGATGGTTGACTTATTTAACATTATGTAATCAATGCATAATATAAGTGTTCCATGTTTATTATTTACAAACAATGCTAGTTCTCCCCATGGGGACACACTTGGCCTTATGTAAACTTTTTCAAGCATTTCCTTTAGCTATAATTTCAACTCAACCAATTCTGAGGTGCTCATTCTATATGGAGCCTTGGATGTTGGTCCTACTCAAGCTATCAACTCAATAGAGAAATCTATCTCTCTATGAGAGGGTGATCTAGGAATCTCCACTAGAAAGACATGTGTGTACTTCTACAAAACATGATACTTTTGTAGCAATTCAACTTCCTTGTCTTCTATTTCTCTGTCAGTTTCCTCATTCTTGGAAACTTACACTACAAATAAAATGTGTCCTTTCTTGTTGTTTCATTTGGATTGCATGGAAGTAAAAAACCTTACTTTGATGGGATTTTTTTGTCCCTACAACACTCTTTTTACTCCTTTCCTGTCCAATCACTCAATTTCCTTTCCAAAACAATCTACCTTGGTATGGAGTGAGTATAACCAATCCATGCCCAACAATATGCCATGCGCACACAATGGAAATACATTTAAATGGTCTTGTGTGGACATGTCATTGAGTTCAAATGCACACGACCTTATCCAATGGTTGATTCTTCTATTTGTCCCAGTTTTCAACTGAACTAGCCAAGATTATTTATGAAATTCCTTGCCCAAACCACACTTCTCAACAAGCTCTAGGTTGACATAACTATAATTAAAATTTGGATCAATTAAAATAGAAATGACGTTCTCTTGTATCTTACCTTCCATCCCAATGAGAGATGCATGGTGATCTTCTTGGTTCTTTGCCATTACTGCATAAATTCTTGGCATATTCTAAGCTACTTCACCCACAATGCTCACCTCTTGAGCACTGTAAATATTTAGTTGGATTTCATGCTAATGTGGACAGTCTCTCCTCCTATGGTTCCCACCACAGGTCCAACATTTGAGTTGCTCTCGGCCTTCAAACTTGGGTTGTGCTGATGTCCATTGTTGCATGTTTTTCTTAACAACAACATTGGTTTTTTGTTGAAGTTGTCTTGTCTAAGCAGGGTGCTTACCCTCTTTCCTTTCTGATATTTTATTGGCGCAATTCTTCTCAGGTCCATCATTTCTTTTGGCCTACCAATTACTTGTAATATCAGGCCTACACTTTTATTGCTCATAGAAATGTTCTAGATTCTTGATGGAATCCTTCAGAGTTTGGGGCTCAAACAACTTAGTTTTATCTCTCAATGGCATATACATCCCATTGAGAAATCTCTAAATTTTGTCTTTTTCATCCTTGAGATATGGTACATACCTCAATAGCTCTAAAAACATGGTCACATACTCATCACTGGTTCACTAACCCATTTGATCTCATATAACTCGTTTTCTTGACTATCATAATAAAATTCAGAAAAGTATTGCTCTTTGAAGAGCTTCTCAAACTCATCCCAGGTCAATACCTTTTCAACAATGACTCTAACATTCTTCAAGTCCTCCCACCATATATTGGCTTTTCCTTTTAAGTTGTAGGTGGAAACTCTAGCTTTCAATTCTCAGAATAGTCACGTATTTTAAAAAACCTCTTTATTCCTAGCAACCATGCTTCTGCATCCTCTTCTTTCTTCATATCCCCTTAAAATGTGGGTGGCTAAGGCTTCTTAAATTATTTAGGCATATGATCATTTTATTTTCTTTCTAAGTGATGATGGCAGTGATGGTGAGAATGGTTGTGTGTTCAGGCAACTGATCTATGTGGTTTTCTTGAATAATTCAGCTATCTGCTAGTTCCCCCTCTTGGAGTGCTCAAAGGCTCACTTCTTGGCATAGTTTCCTCACTTCCTTTCCCGTGCCTCTTTTTGGCCCTACCAACATCTGCTCCATTGGTGTTCTCTTTTGACCTATGAAGGCTTTTCCCATCTCTATGACTAGCCCTCATTTCAGTTTTCCTTTTCCTTTTCCAATCTGAGAGACTTTGTAGGATGATTACATTGATTTATGCTTATCTTTCTTGGGTCCTTACCAACCTCTCATTTTTGGCCTTAAATCTTCTCACCTTAGCCCTCAGGCTTCTCAAGGTGTTCATCCTGTCTGGGAGTGATTCCCCCCCCCCCCCCTCCTCTGCGCAACTGATCTCTCTTTTAATTAGCTCTAACCCCATCACTTCAATGTTGTGATTGATTGGAACTATACTCAACCATTCCATTCCTCATTGTTGTAACTTCTCTATTTTATGTTGCTTGTGTTGTGTTGTCAACCACACACATTGTTAGCCATTTCATGAGAATAAATGAACACATAATTATGACCATGATAATGCATTCATGTTTCTCCCATGGAGATTTCTACTTTAACAAAACAACCATGTTAGTGTACAACATATTCACAAATTATATGCATAAATCATTCAATCCTACAATCTATCATGAGTGCATAATTAATAATTAACACATATTTATGGCCATGATCCTACTCTCACAGAACTATTGTCAACCAAATAATTCATATTAGCACAAGTTTACCAATAAAGTAGCAATCAATAATTCAAACCGACTTTTAACACCTAAACAATTAATTTTTGAATTTCTAAAATCATCGTTGGCATGTGAGAAAGCCCATCCAGTCCAAGTGTTGAACCTAGATGTTTTGATACCACTTTGTAATGTAACCCAACCCCACATTTGGTCGTTAGAGGAATGGGGTATATATATATATTCATGAAGCCCACCATAGACCCAATGACCTCTTCTCTCTGCATCATCTAATGCCCTCTAGGTGGGCCCCACTAGACAAGTCACCTCACTCACCCTCTCTTGGCAGTTCACAAACTCCACGTTTGGTTACCCATCGTCTTCTCTATTCAGGGATTACCTATACAATGATCCCCTCTATTGTATCTTCATTGGCCCTGGGTTTGTATGCCAATCTCTTCCACCATTTCACATTATCGCGACGACTAATAGCCAGACGTATTCAATTGAGGCACTTTTATATATCTATGGGCTCACAAAATCGAGTTGATCTAGCTGTGGGCCCTCCCTCCACCAATGAGAAATTTTCTGAGCTTCCTTTTGCGGTTAGTGTTGTTGACCCACGTCATCTCATTAAGTCCCTCTCGACACTCTACCACAAGCAATCTTTGCTACTTGCCAGGCTTTGCCTACTGGGCTTGCATGGATTGTGGAGCCATATGGCCTCTCTCCCCATTAGTATTCTACTCCCAAATTTCGACTGCCACGGCAATTGCTCCCACTTCATCCCTCTTACCCCCAGCTTCTACGATGACTGCCTACTTTAATATCTTCTAGTGTTATGGCATTGGAATAACTTAGCCGACATGAACCTCCTACACCAATCACAAGGGCACGTCTCACCTCATGGCAATACTTATGTCATCCTATTGGCTTACCTCTTGGTGCTTTAACATTGAATTCGACTTTGAACTTCTAAGTGGACCTTGTCAAGCTAACTTAACAAGTGAGCCAACCTCTGACTAATAGCACTACGATAATGGTGTGGGCCCAACCACATTCCCATTTTCTGTCACCCTACTAGGATTTTCCCATCATATTCTATGTTGCCTCCTCATTTCTTCTTCCGAACTAGGTGTTCGGGCCTACGTGGTTGTGGATTAACCTTACAATCAATGGCTATGCAGTCAGGCGCATGTCACTGTGACGAATCTCACTTCCCTTTTCCTTACTCTCTACTGCATGTTCCCAGGGATTAATCTGGGTAAAAATATCAAGCTCTCACCTCCAGCCCACATAATTTATTCGGTCACACCCTTACATGATCATTGTTGCCGACTGGGATGCATGGTGATACTGTTATGTTATCGTGCACTTCTTATGCCTCTATTTTATGCATGTTCCCCTTGGCAATTGCTCCAAGTTGTATCTAACAAGATGACTTGTCATGGAGGTCCATCTTTGACCAATAATGAAACTCTCGGGTTGATGTGGCTTCCAGCTCATCCAAGCTAGTATCATGTCGGTTGTTTCCCATTACCTCCCATGATAATCTTCTAAAGTAGCCCATTCAGGGCACATCAATGCTCCAACCAATCGCATAAGGGGAAAATCGACCCTGCCAATAGAAGGCTTTCCCATCTAGGGTTTTGAGCTACAAAAAGACAAGGTTGTCTGATCATTTCTTATAAGTTTATGGTTTTATCCCTTTACACCGTGATTCTTATAAGTTTATGGTTTTATCCCTTTACACCATGATTCTTATAAGTTTTCTCATTCTCCTTCTCTACCATGGTTCGATGAAGGGACTTGGGCCCTGCCTCATGTGACATCTTAGATGGGGATATCCATGATCACCCCAAAAACAATCTTTGCTATTTCACACACTTCCTCGAGCCAGTCTTCTTGACCATGAATCTATCTAAGAGGTTTGACATACCTCTAGATCATCTCCAAGGATTCGTGTCAACGCAAATCTCTTATTAACATGTATTATGGTGATACCCCTCCTGATTTGGGGAGATGGACACTCCAATGTGCTCCCATCCTGTATTCCTTCCATTCTCTCAGACAAGAAATTCTATGCATGGCGACGTAGGAACTCCTACGTCCATTACCTACCACAGGTTTACCACGGGCTCCTGGGAGGTTTACACCTTGCCTTCCACACACCAACAGTGCCAAAACCCATGTTAGGCTTGCAAGTGACTCTATAGTAGTATGTAGAGCCTTCTGGTACCTCACTGACATCACTAGGGTGCTAGTGGAAGATATCCAACATGCTAAGGATACAAGGGTGGAAGGCCATTTAGGCAAGGCTTATTGGCTCGATTGGCCCAAGGGAAACAACCCTCATCAATGATGCAAAGCTTTCAATGCGGAACAAAAACTTGTAGGTTAGGAAATAAATTGATGTAAGTGAATTCATACCCTACTAGATAGAGGGTGCCCCACGTAACTATTTCATATAAATAAAAAGGGTCTTTGAATCCACTATTTTCAAGTTTCAGTTCAAGTTCTTATGGCTTTTCTATGGCTTGTAACATGGCCTACTATTTCTCTATTATTTACTTGTGTGCTTCTTACATTATAGTTAAGCAATTGTTCAAAGTAATGTTTAAATTAATAGTATAAAAGGTCCCTATCATCATGTGTTTTATTTACACATTAATGCATCAAAGGTTTTGCGCTTAACACCAATGAGTTAACCAAACAACATTTTGTTTCTAGTTAAATGCATTGCATGGTTTATTCATCAATTTCATTCATTCAAGTGATAACACATGCATAGGAACATTCAACACATTTGTTAGTGACATATATGCATAAAGGTTTAACCACATGCTTAAGCATATACAGCTGAAATATAGTCGCTAAATTCAGAACCATCACAAACAACAATGCATCACGATTCCTCAACAGGTAAACAAGGATACAAAAATACTTATCTTTGAACTTACAGGAAAAATAGGTCTAGTATAAGGACTCTCCTCCCAACTATAAACAATCGTAACTACACTTACTTGTAGTTGTCACCTCCAAGCCAGATTCTAGATTCTGAGGTGGATGCTTGCTTGATAAATTGAATACTAGTTTCCAACTAAAACAAGGACTCTAGAGGACCACCTTCCTCAATCCCACTAGCTGACTACCACTTATTTTTCACACATGGAGTCCAAAGGTAGCTCACCTCACCCCTAGGTGTTCATAGTGATTCACCCCCTTCTAGGGGGTCTAGAATCGAGTACAATGATGATGTAGTCACCACGAGTCTTCAACCAAGTCTTCATTTGATGGTGCTTCAGGATGGCCTCTTCCCAAGTTGTTACAGGGCCCCAGAGTCTTTTATTTCAACCCATAGCCTCTAGGGGACCCAAGTTGTAATAAGGATCCAGAGTCTGCTATCTCAACCCACAACCTCAAGGGACCCAAGTTGTTATAGAGCTCTAAAGATTACATCACAACCCACAACCTCCAGGGACCCAAGTTGTTACAAGGATCCAAATACCTCTATCTCAACCCATAGCCTCGATGGAACCAATTTTTTATAGAGATCTATGGATCATATCTCAATCCACATCCTCCAGGGACACAAAGCTATTATAGGGATCTAGAGACTAGAAACTCAACTCATAGCCTCCAGGGAATAGAGAACCAATCCCCTTCCCTTCTCTTCTCTTCATAGCTACATGATGAGTGCTCTTTTTGGATGCTAAAACTCCTCTATATTCTCTGTCTTCATCTAGCCTACATGAGTTTGATGCCTCCTCCTCCCACTGCCCTCCAATGGTCCCTCTTTTTGGTTTTTCATTTATTATTGCGTCCTTGCTGATTTGCAATGCATAGTTCCTCTGTCAAGATTCTTGTCCTCTTTTATTATTTGTTTTCTCAAGTAACATGGGCCTTCATACTTTCTCTCACAGCCCATTTAATTTCAAGAACCAATTCATTTAATTCATGCACCGACCAACCTTTAATGGTTCTCTAAACAATTCAAGTTTCCTGCACAAGAAACCATAACATCCCAAACAATCCTCCCCAACTCTGGACTCTGTGTACCTTTGACTAAGTCCCTTATTTTATTCATTTTTATTTCCACATTATAGAATATTTACAATTTATTTTGTGAGAGGGCCATGGATGGGGTTAGCACAGATCATCCAAGACTTATGAGGAAAGTGAAGACTTAGAATTTAGGTTCTCCAAAATAGAGAAACAACTTAAAATGAAATGGATACTTGTATACTAAAAAGGGTAGATTTATTAGGTTCTCAAGAAAAAATTAAAATATAAGTGATGGATGAAATGGAAAAGAAGATGAATGAAAATAAGGAATAAATGATGAAGGTAATGGAAAAAACAACCAATGAACTCAAGGAAGAAATACAAAATTCCACAAAAAATATGTCAAATTATCCTATTAAAGTATTTCCCAAAATAGGGTACAGAGATTCAATCATGAACATAAGGAGATGTGTGGTGTTGAGACTCAATTACATACATGAATTGCTTTATCATAATTGAAGAGCACAAATACTGAAACAAATAACCATAATGTCCATTTCTTAGGGACAATCATTTCATTTACATTATGTCCATTCATTTTTCAACCTACACATTTTCCACATTATTGCATTGCAATTTCGAGCTCACACACAAAGGACTTAGTATGAGAGTTCTCAAATCTATCCAATTACATGAAGATTTAAACTCACAACCTTTCAACAGAGTACCATCAAAGAAAACCACTATCCCTCTTATGCCCGCTCGATTTGACCATTTATTTTCGACGTTATTTCATTGCAATTTATCAAGATGACAACCATTTAACTTACCTTTATGTGCCTGTCAATGCCCGTGAATTTGACCCTTCATTTTTCAACTGATGCATACAACTACTTAAATTGCTCCATGGTATCTTGTAAAATCTTCTTAACTTCCTCCATGTTCAGTTGAAATTGATATCTTTTAGAAATTCAATTTTCTCGCCATTATTCCAAGCGTGAAACCAAAGAATAAAAAATACCAAGAAAGTTTGCACTGATATTCCTTGAATGAGCAATATAAATATGTATTTACTTGACCTTATTTGATTTGTGTGTTAGACACTATTTTCCAAAGCCTCCACAATAGTAGCGTTGTAATTTTCATTTCAGCTCTTGGTTTCATTTTATACACCTGTGTTAGGAGTCAATCATAAGTGTGATTCTGAAAAATTTCATGATATATTCATCGCGTTGAAGGAGCAGTTTATTGTGTTACATAGGGAATTACATATATCTTGGTGTCAATAGCTGAAGGTGATTTTTTGTAAAAAAAAAAACATGTATGATCCTGCTTTTGTCTCTGGATTTATTGATGTCTCCATTGACAAAGAAATCCAGGAGATTCTTGATCACATAGACATCGCAGTTCATTGCAAGAAAGAATTGTTGTCTCTTAAATATCTAATAATGAAAATAGATCTTATCATTAAGTAGATCCAGAGATACCATCAGCCAATAAACAAGAAGAGGAACAATAATGTTTCCACTGTGAGCAGATGGCTTAAAGATTTGGATGCCCTTCTCTAAGAAGCATTGAAGATGGCACAATGTTGCACAATACCAACATATAGTGTTGTTATTCATTATCAAACTAGCGCGAATATGTCCGGATTTATTTTACACATCAACGAACATCTCAAATCATCCCCTTCGATTGAGTTGGCCCAACATCCAGAGTTGTTAGAGGAGAAAACTCAAAAGCTCCAACAGGACCTTAGGTAGGTTAAGAAAACCATAAAAGCCTTTGTTTCTTCAAGCAGTTATGCAAGAACTTCCCATGGTTGTCCTCCTCAAACTAGCTATGCAGAGATGGAGCTTATTAATGAACCATTTATAGTGGGACAGCAAGAAGGATTTTTGATTCTTGAAAATTTGGTGATCGAAGATACAGAGGCTAAGAAAATTGGCAAGGATGGATCCGAGAACTCTGATTCTCAAGATGCTCTTCAATAGCGAAAAGATACGCAATCACTCCAATGACAATTTATTACTTTGGTTTATTGTTTCACAAATTTCGTCTATTTAGAGTCTTAGGAATGGACTCTGTGCACAAACAATTTTACTTCGTGCCAGAATTTGGATGAAGAAGGTGTAAAACTAGCATAACCACAGTTACCAATGTGGTTGATATACATTGATAGGTGTATATGAAATACATCTACAATCACATTAGTAAATGTAGTTGATATACTCGGATAGAATTATATCAACCACATTATAATTATAAGGTGTATTTGTGAAAAGCTAACTATTTTTATTATTAACAACTATGCACATAATAACAACCATATTATTATATTAATATATTATCTAGTTGTATTATATCATTATATTAATATATTACAAAAGGGTGCAGATTCGCATCAGAATCTAAATGAAGAAGGTGTAAAATTAATGTTGAATAAAAAATTACAGCAAATTCATAGCTTTTCCATCCTCTTCAGTGATGTATGGGGAGAGGATGTTGCGGAATTGTTGGAGAAATTGGGTTCATAGTGGCCTATATGAGAGCACTCCGAGTCCAAAATTATAGTCAGTTCCTAGGATCGCACTACCCTGTTAAAAATGGGAAATGCAAATAAATACAATGGAGGGCTTCCCATTGTAGTGAAGGTGGTAGGGAGGGCAATGGCCAACAGTAATTGTCCAACGGAGTGGGAATCGACCCTAAACAATCTGTCAGGTACCGGCAACATCTATGATTGCTTTTTGTTGAGTTACAACACTCTTGAAAATGTGGAAAGTGATATGTAATTGTGCTTTATATACGTCGTCACTTCTTTCTTTAAAGGCCATGTTGTTCATATGTAATCAATCATTTTTGGTTGGCTAGGGGAAGGGCTACTAGCAAGGAAGGTAGTGGTAGGTGTAGACAACCCATACCAGATGTGCCAAATTTATCTTGATTGTAGATTATTTTCTTCTTGTCAACGTGGCTAATGGCTCCCTCCATCTCGGTTACTATCTCCATCTATGACAAAAATTCTTAGTGCATAAAAATTTACAGATACTTTCCAATGATTGGCATAACGGCCTGATACAGTAAAATTCCATCAATGAAGGGAATCTACCACCATCATCCTTCCTAGACCATGCAATTAAAGAAAATTGCAGACCCTCCGATTTGAAATTTGAAATTTGAATTTGGACCACATTGCTTCAATTTTCAATGCTTGCTTCAATATAAAATAAGTGTTTTCCATGCTTCAATGTCAAATTTGTGTTGTCCCCAAGAGTTGAGGATTGTGCACGCTTCAAAACAAAATCTGTGTTTTCCGTGAGAGTTGGACCCCAATGCCCAAAATTGGTCTGGTTCTGTAGAACAATATTACATGGATCATTTTTGGAGTGAATTCCATCTTTCAAGTGAGAAATGGAGCACTATCCACATCCCTTGTTTCTCATAGAATTTAGCATGGATAGAAATTAGGAGGAAGTTGTATCTTCATACCAATAAAGGTTTTCATCTATGGGGAAAAGAATAGCAGCATAGATGTTGAAGGAAATGTAACTAGGTTCGGTCTTCACAAATGTACTTTTGATATTTGTATTTACTCAAAAAAAGAAATATTATTTTTATAATATATGTCAATGAGTTTCTTGCTCGTTGAAATAGGTCTAGCACATGTTAAAGTGATATAGGCGATTCAAATAGTCAAAAGAAAATATTGAAGACCTTAAGGGCATGTTGCATAACATATATATTTGTATAAGAGTCAATGAATACTCCTCTAAGAAAAGTCAAGTCTCCTCCAAAGAAAATGAACCATCAAAGGGTCTCCTCCAAAGCAAATACACCATCAAAAGAAGCCAACCAAAGCTAAGACATCAAGGCGACCTACAAATAGCAAGTTGACCTAAAAGGAGGGACAATCCTCTATATATAGAGGTTGTCCACTCCTCCAATGTCAATCATCCATTCTCTCTAAAATCAGTGAAGTAAGGAGGAAATAAAATGGTGAAAAAGAACAAAGAATAGGTCTCCATGTGCAGCAAGGAAAGTGAAGCTTAGACTGAATTCAACAAGATTGTTTCTAGGGTAGAAAATAGTCACACATGTGAGAAACAGAAGCATACCTACAGGCATAACTGCAACAACATAACAACCTTATATATATATATATATTTGTTTGGGCTAGAACATAAGCCTAATAAGGCCTCCCACTCAAGTGAAGAAGGAAGAAGAGCGAAGGTAATAGGATTGTTCTAAAGCCTATTACAGTCACACGTGTGAAGAGAAGGAGGTTGTCTCTGTTGTGATAACAACCCTCCCATTATAGTCATAGAAGTTTGTTGGTTGGTGAAGAGAAGGAAGGGATCATCATAAGGAAAGGGTCTCATCAAAGGTATCTCTTGTAGAGTAAGTGCAACAAGATCTATGTGATCTACAATAATTTCTAAAAGAAATTGGTGATAAATATCATTCAATTACAATTAGAAGTGAATCTGTTTTAACAATAATTGTTTCGTATAAAAAGTTAGCCGAAACGATTGTGAGAAATACATTGCATAAAGAGTTATTCATATATTCCACATAAAATAAAGATAATCATCATACATAAGTCTAATAATGATAATCGAAATTCAAACTTTCATACATAAATAATTCGAAAAAGAAAGGATTGCTTAATACATAAGTAAAAAGGATTATGAGATAAAAGTACCATTTATAATACATCCTACTCATGTGTTTCAACAATATTGATCTATATTCAATCCATTCAACATCATCTAAGAGTACAAAAGTGAAATTTTGGTAGAAGATGCTAAGTCAGAAAAAAATAAATCATGTTCCATTTTTTTCACCAAAACTTCCTCAAAGGGACAGAAGTGTATGTTTTGAAGAGAGTTTCTAATAAAATTCTGGACCCCTCTCTAAATTCGTGAGAGGGGTTTAAATACTAAAACTATAAAACTAAAAATAGATTATTATAAAAATAGTTGAGAAGGTTTAAACA
Organism: Pinus taeda; assembly: GCA_000404065.3. Taxonomy (NCBI): domain Eukaryota; kingdom Viridiplantae; phylum Streptophyta; class Pinopsida; order Pinales; family Pinaceae; genus Pinus; species Pinus taeda. The sequence continues at coordinate 88,806 of APFE031291685.1, forward strand.
ACCTGCCTCAATTTATGCAAAAATAAAATCAAAATTAAAGTAAACAAGGTGACTAACTATGTTGCATTCGATCCTTCAGATCGCAGATATCCACCATAGGCTTCAGATGTGTAGGTTGGCCAACTTTAGCTTTCAATTGTCCATTGAATATGACATTGGTCAATGCTGGCGCCATTTTCTCGGCAGAAGTGATTAGGCATCGCAGGGTCATCCATTGGCTGTGAGTCTTGACCGAATGTTGCCAATATGCCTCCCAGTCTAGCCTGGTCGTTTGCCTTATCACTTCCACTTTTTCCTCCACTGCTTGTTTCCATTGTTGTTCGAGTTGTTTCACATCTGGAAGGAACCCTGGAATGGACTCTACTATTAGATTGAAACCATGAAAATTCTCATTGATATTTTCTATGATAATGTTTACTACTATCATTGCGTCCGTTGTTGCTTTGTCTACTTCTTTAAGCCAAGAATCCTAGCTTTCAAATATAATTTCCTTATGTGATTCTTCTAGCTTGGACAAGTTGGATTTTCTCCCCTCCTCTGTATTTTGCCAAGCAATGTGATCATAGGCCATTTTAAAGATCTCATCATATTCAGGTCACATTTCTACGACTTGACTTGTCAGTTTATCACTTGTTTTGCAATAAGATTTCTAGCGTGAAATATTCTGGCACAACAATTCTACCTGATGTGTCAACTGAGAATTAAGTCTGAGTGCTTCGGTAATAAACTGATCGATTTTTGGATCACCTTTACGAAGATCAGTTATTTCCTGCACCTGTGCCTCTTTCTTGGCTAAGCTGATTCTATGTTCTATTTGTATCTTTTTAAATTCCTATTGAAGCTTGGTCAACTATATCTCTGCCTGCTGGTCGGATTTGACTTGTTGTCGTTGTTGCTCAAATGACGTTATTTTATTTTCCTTTTCTTTAAGCAACATCTGGACTTTTGTTTCTTTGTCTGTGGTCAATGTAGCATAAGCACCTACAAACTGTGAGAGTCTAGTTAAGTTGGCGGATGGATCAACGGGCGAGTCCTTCCAAAGAACATCCATTAATTCATTTTTAGGGGTAGTAGCAGCTATAGAGTTCAATTTTCTTTTATTTATTTGCCTTTTCACCACGGCCTTATGCTGTGGGCTATAGAATACATCTAGAGGGAGTATTTCTTCAATATTCAAACTTATTTTGAAGGTGGGGGTAACAGGGATATGCTCTACTTCTGGTTCTTTTGCAGTTTCTTCCACTGTAATTTCCAAAGTTGTCTTCTGTTGTAGCGTTTGTAGCTCTGGCACTTGTTCCTCTATATTGAGACTTTTATTAAAATTATCCCACTTTTCCTCTAAGTCAATTACTGTGGGTTTTATTGGTTTCACAGAGGTAGTAGGTATTTCAACCTGCTTGCTAGTTGAAGCTTCTTCAACTATCTTTTGTGTAGATTGGGCCGTATCCTTGATGCTCCTGCTTTTTTCATTCTGTGATTAATGTTGTGATTCCTCAACAGATTTTTCTTGAGACTTTTCTCTAGAATCGGATTTGGATTTTTCTTTGGAGTCACCTTATATAGTCACACTGGGAGTAGTCTCCCTTATTGGTTCAATTAACAATTGGTCCAATGGGACCATTGCCAGCCTTCTTTATCTGTAACTGTAAAACTTTTCTAAATATTCTTGGTCAAAAAGTAGTTGTGGCATATGCTTCACCTCTGCAAATATCTTCATCAAAAGCATCCTCCTCATTAGTGAATACTTTTATTTTCACCATAGTGGCGAAATTATTGACTATGCCAAACGGGTCATACTACCGTCGAGGGAATTTGGGTAATTGTAGAGATAACATGTTCTATGTTTATTTGAATGCATGTACTAGGTCGTGTAGTGAAAATGCTCTGCACTGTATAGGGAATGTAGGCCAAATGGCCTTCTTTGACTCTTTCAGTGTATGGCTCATTCCTCCCTCACTAGCTGTCTGGTAAGCTATCTCCCTAGCCATCAATTTATCTAGAACATAGTATGGGAGGATGTGGGGGGAGGTGATGCTGCCAAAAACTCTCATATATGTAAATGTTTCCTCCCTGAACCATTTGGCCACTGGGAGGATGTCAACTACAGCTTCTTGGGAAACTCTGGGGGCATCTCGATTATAAAGTCGCTTATGAATAGGGAGCATAACTCCATGGCAAATCTTGAAAAATTGTGGTTGAAAATTGGATTCCCACATGACCTTTTGGTACATGTGAATGGAGAGTGGATTTCAAATAGTCCATTTCCATCCCATGATGGGGAAATTTGAGCTAAAACAAATAGCGTCCATAACATAGGTGCTCATAAAAAATGGAGGGTAAACCCTCGAAGCAATACTTCTTCTCCTTCTATATTCGATAATTCTTTTTTCTAAATTATCTGACAAGATTTGGGCCCAACTCATAATATTTGCGTTAACGATTGCGTCTATTAACGACAACCACTATGGGGAGAACTTGGTACTATCAGGTCTGCCAAACAATCTGCACAACATAACTGCAACAAAATTATAAGGGGGACAAATAGATGCAGTAGTGTACATACCATTTTTGTCTTTCTTGATTTTCTCTTCATTATTTGACCAGGCACAGGTGCAATCCACTGGGTCCATATTCTCTTTAGCAATATTTTCTACAAATTGCCTATTGTAGGTGATTTGGGGCTCTGGTAGGTGGTACATAAGCCGTAGGTTGTCCGAAGAAAAATAGCTGATGACCCCTTCGCTTCTCGTCTTGAATTCCCTATCTGAGATGTCTGCTTCGTCGATAACCCATTTTACCATGTTGGTATAAGGGATTATCTTCGGCCGAGCAGCTATGCAATGAAAAAACGAGCAAGCTGTCTCTAGCATGGAAGCATATGAGGAATCTCGTCCATCAACTATAACATTCGTTTCCATAATCCTCGGTTATTCCTCCTCCAGTATGTTGTACATAGTCTCCCATGTAGAGGTTCCTCCCTCTCTACTGCATGTGGTGTCTGTGAACAACGAAGTCATCTCAGTCTTCTCAGAGGCTACATCCTTGCCTTTCTTCCCCATTTTTCTCAACACTCTACTCTGCAGGTTTTTCCTTAAATGGATAACAATAGCTATTGGACACTCAAAGATGAACGTAAAACTGAAATAATGCAGATAGCTTGTAAAGGTGGTAAAAGAAGCATTATTTGAACGCAAGTAACAAGATATCATATCAAGCTAAATGTCTCTTCACTCATAAATGCAGTTATTTCCCACTAATGCCCACTAATGATTTGTTATCCCTTAGCTTTATTTTTCATAAATGTTTGCGTCGAGAAACAGGATGAAATCTTCTAGGGTGGTGAGCCATTATGTTGTGATGATAGCGATTGTGTGATTTGTGAAGCAATATCGCAAGATGTGCCTTTTAACATTATTACCACTTGATGTGTGTCTGCGAGATGCGAGATGCGAGCCATCCATTAGTTGTTTCACGTATGGTTAATCGCTAGGTTTATCCTATGCAAATAGACTTGACGGACTTGAAATATTTTCGTTTAATACTCTAATGTGTGGGTCTAGGTGTGAATCGCATTTTGCGATATCGACTTATGGTAAGTGCAAAGTGTTTGCTTGAATACTCGAAATGCAATGGGATAAAAGTCAAAGTGCCATTGCAGTTTCGCAACTCGCAAATCTTGCTATACCGTTTTTAAGAGAGTTCTTTATAGGTCGTGATATGCGATGTGGGACTTAAGCCTAAAAAGCATAAGGAATTCCATTTTCATTGGATTTTATGATAATTTAGCCCATGGAGCCTTTATTTAATCATTTTGCTTGATTTTGGAGGTTTTCAAAAAGGTCCTTTGGCAGGTTTTAGAAATGATATATATGAAAAGGTAAGTCTTTAGTAGTTCCCAAAAAGGTTTTAATTGTTATCTTTGCTTTATTCAAAAATAAAAGAAATGACTAAACGCTAAGTTTTGTTTTTTGAATGAAAATTTTTAAAAGGTCCCCATTTAGTTAATGCAACATTTGACTACTATCATTAACAAATGGGGGGTTGTTGAATACGACAACATAACCATAGTTGGAGAAGTGATATCTCTACTAAATGAATTGTACAAGATGAAGATATCAAAGGAACCAACAACTCCCTACTTCATGAAGATCTATGATATGAGGGATCAAATTCAAGAGTTAGGGGAAGTCATGAAAACTATAGTACTCAATGCTCTAACTGAGGGTTGGGGAAAATTCACATCAAGCATATATTCCAAGAAGGAAGCCACCCCACTAAGTAAAATGTGGTCTCTATGCAAGATAGAGGAAACAAGACTCAAAGAAAAGGAAGATGTGGGATCAAAGGAGAAATCATTTGCTACCATGGCCAAGAGAAAGGGAAAATTTGGTAGATTTGGTCCACGAATAACAAACAACAAAGATATGTCCAAAATCCAATGCTATGGGTGCCAATAATATGGACACTACAAAAGGAATTGTCTTAAACTAAAGAAGGACAACAACAACAAAATAAAAAGGGAAGAAGCTCATGTGACTTAAGAAATGAAAGAACAGGACATGAAGAAAGATAAGGAAGATCTTTTAGATCTCTACTATGACTAAGTCTACTTCTTCACTTAAGGTATTCTTTCAAAGTTTTAATTAGTATAGGAGCATGTAGGAATAGAATAAAATTGCATGGCTAGGAACATCTTCTAGAATCTAGAAGCATGATGTACATAGAGTTAAAAATAATCATGTAGAAGGATCATTTATAATAGAACAAAATGCATGGTTAGAAATATCTTCTAGAATATAGGAGCATCATAGATATATCCCAACATATTCATATATAAGGGGGATACCTAGAATAGCACCTCATCCACAATGAAATAAAATTGATCATGATTAAGAATCTTAGAAGACCTCCATCATCAAAAAGAAATAAATAGGGTAAGGATCTTTAAGATCCTATGATGAAATCTTCAAAAGAAGATTCATAAACAAAATCAGATGTCTCATTGGGAATCCCATTCATGGGATTCAATAAAAGGATGATATGCAGGCAAGCTGATATGAAGCAAGAAGGGCCATGCCAAGGACAACCAAATGCAGCTAAGATGATCAAAGGAGAGCCAAGATGAGGTATGTATGCATCAAAGTTTAGTCATTGTTGGCATTATGATGCATGTGTTGTACTTGATGGTAACCCACTTGTAGAAAAACAAGTATATGGTAACTACATGAATCTACAGGACAGATCAGAGGTGACAAAATAATGGAATAGAATAATGGTCAAAGGTTTGATACAGGGAGATTGTTAGTGTGTGTTGTCATTGATAAGATTTTTTCTTTGATGAATGAACTAATTGATAAAAGTATAAACATGATGTGACAAAATGCATGGAATTTTTGTTTACAGATGTGACAAAATTCATGGTATTTGTGTTTACAGATGTGACAAAATGTAGGGCAGTTCAAAGGAATCGGTTCAAAAGTAATTTACAATGAAAAATCACATTATAAAAGGTCTATTTAGAGGTAATACAGTAATGGTACAAAAGAATAGGATGATGGAACAAAGGACTACAAATCAAAATCAAGCAATTGAGGAAAAAGAATGTTTTCAGGTATGTTAAGTTGTATATGCGGTTTCACCTAGTCTAAGTAGTGTATACAAGCGGGTTCATTGTACAAAAAGTGTGTATACGTATGCATGCACTTTCACAAGAGGAAAAGAACATATGGGATGGAAAGTTAAGGAAAATTAAAGTTAAAGAATAGCAAGGGTCCATACCATGGTATTAGAACACAATATTGAGCAGAATAATGGTTACCTGATCCCGTCTAAGAATACCATAGGTTCTAAATGTTGTTTTTGTCCAAGGTATTGACAAAGGCTAAATCTATATAAGGAGGAGAATATCAAAGGGCTAAGTGTGGAAGTGAAAGGGTTTTTGATGAATACTTTTATCTGAAGTATATCTTATGTTGTAAGGGTTATGGTTATGATATGATCTAAAATATCTTGTGCACCTTTTGTTACAATGTTGGATCAGGATCATGAGACCTGAAATTACTTATCATTGTATGAACTCATAATTGTTGGGTTAGATCTAAATGTTAACACTTGTTTATCCTGTAAACATAGGTATCTAGGTATGACTGAAGTTAAGAATAGTTGTGAATATTTAAGTTAGTATTTGCAGATCTATTCACGGGTTCACCTTGGTGAAGGCGCGTATACACATCGGTTTTACTCTTCCAAGTAGTGTATGTGAAAAAAAAACATTGTTCAGAGATAACTGATCTATCTGATCAATGTTGTTGTTTTACTTCTGTCATTGATGTCTTAATTAGATCTGAAAGTAGAACTGCATGTATAAGGATATTGAGTCTAAGTGATTGATTAATTAAGTGAAAAGGGTGATCTTTGTTGCTAACTATTTAGAACTTGATAATTTGACAGTAGATCTTTAGAATGCTACTAGTTGGTACAATTTTGATTCATAGGTTTTCGTTATTCAATATTCTTGGAGGTATACACAGGTTTGGTTAAAGAAAGTAGCATATACATGCAGGTTCGCATCACTAAAGTATCGTAAACATTCTGACATATGATTTTGAGGTTGTAGTTGGTTCTGGTTGATGATGCATGTTTCTGGGCTTAGCACAGTGTTCTGGTGACAATGATCTAACTTTTCAAATTGATTGATTGTTGGTAGATGTAGTTATTACAGTGGTGATTATTTTTTAGCTTCAATGTTATTGCTGGGTCCAGTATAAAAATTTGATGAAACGTGGCCTACATATTATGTTGTTGTACACCAAGAGTATCCAGTATGAAAATTTATGAAACGTGGTCCCTAGAGGATACTAAGGGTTGGAGCCTTCAGTGAGGAAGTCGAAGCTTCCTGCCAGTATTGGTTGGTGATTAGATCAGGGGGTTGGAGCTCTCTTCCAATAGCAGCTGGAGAAAAAGTGAAGGTGGTAGGTCGGCGCCTATGTACTGGTACACATATCAACCAGTACAAGAGCCAAGGCATTGTAACTCCCTTCTAGTAGAAGTTGGAGAAAAAGAGAAGGTTGTAGCCTTCTGCAGGTGGGTACCTGTGTACTGGTATGAGTTTGCACCAGTAGAAGATTATAAGCAGCTTATTCTTTATATTAAAAAGAAGACAAAGACAACAACAACAGGTGGTTTTTCTCTCGCATTGGGTTTCCACCTTAAATCTTGGTGTTCGTGTGTGTTGCTTATGTTTGATGGTTTATTATGTTATTACTGCACATGGTTACTGTTTAATGTTTAATAAAGTACTGATGCACTGATTAACGATCAACATATGATGAATTAACTGAATCATAAGTTCATTGGGTATACGCTAGTTGCCTTAAGAACAATTATGTGCACACACGAGTTCCCTTCACTGAAGTAGCGTATATAAATATTATTATGAAATGAAAAAGTTATTGATTTTTAAATGCTAATTCACCCCACCCCCCTCCCCCTCTCAGTATTATTCCCAAAAGTCATTTTATGTTATGTATATTATTGAGTCATGGGAATAGTTCTATGACATGATCAAGTATGAAAGAATCTCTTTCACCAATGACATGCTCGAAGGCATGTACTACAATGCAATGGAGGTCGACAAAAGGAAAATACTAACATAAGGAGTATAAGATTGCTAACTAGGAAGCAAGAAGAAATTTTGACTATTCCAAGATGAAGAAGTGCTCCCACAAGGAATAGAAGGTGGTTGACCTATCTATCCAAGAAGAAGCAAATGAATAAAGAGATCAAGCATGTGAAAAACATCATGATCACAAAGAATCACTATCTCACAAAGATCCTTTGAATACATCTCCCGAAAGAAGGCATGACAACTATGACAAAGGAAGAAAAAGATCAAAGGACCCTTGACACCTGTGAAGGCCTTGGAGATATGAAATATTCAGATAACTGATTCTACTTTACGAATATATCATGATGAATAATCCATCCAAAAAAAGAACCATTTAATGTTGAGGCAATATCATGATGAAGTCATCAAGGGCTACTAAATCGAAGCATGTAAAACAAGCAAGTACAATGAAACATCCATGAGAAGACTATTCTGAAACATGGACAGATGATGTAGGAGTAGCCAAGATGACAAGAGAACCTAATATATGACAAGAAGGCCACTTTCCATGAAGAAAGCAATGACATGACAAACCAGGAAGGAAAGTGATTGATGGATGGTTCCCTACCAAGAATAAGTTCAAACAAAGATTTCATGACATCAAAGGAAGGAAGGAAATCAAGCAGCTGGAAGACCTATGAAGATGAAGTTGTTGATAAATGGACAAGTCCCTAGCTAAGAGGGAGTTATAACAAGTTCCCAATTACAAAGGAACTTGGACAAGCCCCTTGTCATAGGATACTTGTGTATGTCTTCCTCAATTGAAAGGAAGTGATAGACACAACATTCATGTCTTCACTTGGGAAGAAAGAATGAGAGGATTGGGTAATGATCTGGTATCTGATACTCTTTGAGAATGTGTAGGGCATCCAAGAAAAGAGTAGGCAAGAGGACCGATATTTTTTGAGGGTTGGGAACCCAATGTAAGAATAGTCCTAGAAGGTCATACTCAGTGAACACTCAGGTGGGTATGTACCTTGAGAGACAACGACTAAAGTGTCTATAAGTCATTCGTCTCGCCAACATTGTGCTTTGATCTATTGAGAGATAGATTTGTTAGTCAATGCCTTGTTATGGAAACAATTTTGGTTACTATGATGCTATAACAGATGGATAGCCAATCCAGTTTCTCTTATGTGAATTCTTCACAATTGAAATATAGCCAAACACCTTGTATTTTTGTATGAATACCTCCCTAGTTAAGATGGAGTGTTCAAAGAAATGTAACTAGGTTCATCTTCATAAATGTACTTTTGATATTTGTATTTATTCAAGAATAATATATTTCAATGAGTTTCTTGCTCATTGAAATATGTCTAGCACATGTTAAAGTATTATAGGTGAGTCAAATAGTCAAAATAAAATATTGAAGACCTTAAGGGCATGTTTCACCATGTATATGTTTGTAAAGAGTCAAAGAATACTCCTCTAAGGAAATTAAAGTGTCCTCCAAAGTAAAGGCACCATCAAAGAGTCTCCTCCAAAGCAAACACACCATCAAAAGAATCCAACCGAAGCTAAGATATCAAGTCGACCTACAAATAGCTATTCGACCTTCAAGTTGGCCTAAAAGGAGGGACAATCCTCTATATATAGAGGTTTTCCACTCCTCCAACGTCAAAAATCCATTCTCTCTGAAATCAATGAAGTAAGGAGGCAAGAAAAGGGCGAAAAAAGGACGAACAAGAGGTCTCCATGTGTAGCAAGGAAGGTGAAACATAGACTGAAGTCAAGAGGACTATCTTCTAGGGTAGAAAATAGTCACATGTGTGAGAGACATAAGAATTCCTACAGGCATAACCACAACAACAGGACGACCTTATATATATCTTTCTTTGGGCTAGAACATAGACCTAAAAGGGCCTCCCACTCAAGCGAAGAAGTAAGGAAGAAGAGTGAAGGTAATAGGGTTGTTCTAAAGCCTATTATAGTCACATGTGCAAATAAAAGGAGATTGTCTCTGCTGTTATAATAGCCCTCCCATTAAATTCATACAATTTCGTTGGTTGATGAAGAAAAGGAAGGGATCATCATAAGGAAAGGGTCTCATTAAAGGTATCTCTTCTAGAGAAAGTGCAACAAGATCTAACAGCAGTTGGAAGGAGGATGAAGTGCTGGGAAATGAAGTGTTAGGAAAAAAGTGTAGAAAGGAGGAAGGACTTGACTTGTGCTTGGAGGAAATTCTAGTCAAGGGTCTAGGGTTTGGCATTGATCAATAAGAATCTTCAATAAGAGAAACTTACTAAAGGATTTTCCTCTCAAGAGAAGAGAGGTTTTGGCCCTGGAAGAGAGCCAACATCTTGTGTTCTTGTTTTTATGTTTTTGGTAGCAGTTTGATGAAGTACACACACATGTATTAATAAGAAGAAGAAGATTAAGCTAACAAGAAAAGTAAAAATACTCCACAAATTGTCATCAAGTCAAGAAGAATCACACAACATATAATTTCCCTTTATTCTTCAACAAGAGAGAGACACAAATGAAATGAAGGAATGAACTAGAAAATATCTTTACGATAGCTCCACAATCAAATGCAAAAAATGAAAGGACCAACAATACATAAGAGAGAAGTTTCTCTAAAAAAGATATCATGTTTTATTTATACACTTGCAGATCCAATGAGATTTTTTTTCCAGCCCATGAAAATCCCATTTTGAAAAGGATCGGGTCAGAAAACCATGTAGTGCCAATCCTAATCTCCTTTGTGGTCTCTACATGGAAATGAGATAGAAGGAGGAGTGACAAGGATGACTGATAGTATAAGAGAAGGTAATGGGCCAGATAGAGGAGCAACAAGGATGATGGATAGTACAATAGAAGTTCATTTTTATAGTGAAAATGGAGGGTAAGGGATGGCCTCCCAGTGGATCATGGGTTCAAATCCCTAACCTGGAAATTTCTTTTGCCTTATTGTTTAATTGGCGCTGGCTGTTATGGTGGTTACGGTTTGGAGAGTCGTTCACATGCAATGGCATAACCATCATGTAATTTGGAATGTTATGTGATTGGTTATGGAGGTGCCCGAGAGGCTGGCTAGGCAGGTTCAAGCCCCATCACCTTCGGTATGTCGACAAGTGGCATATGGCATTGGGAGGAGGGGTGTCCCCTTCTAACACCCATATTAATACATAGTTATGTTTAGCGGAGGCATGGAGTGTGGCTCGGGTCATGACCCGCCACCCAATTTGACTTTATTTTTGCTACATATGACCATTGTGACGGGGGTGGTGAGGGTTATGGCTCAACCCCCATTTTTTTGTTCTTTTGTTTTAATAACAATGGTTTTTTCCAAATTTGCCGAAATTTTTGAATTTTCCGAAAATAAGGGGCATTGGGTAAATCAAGTAGGCAACAATTTCACCTGCTCAGTTGTCGGATTCCATGCACCAGGTCTTGGTCAATTTGTAGGATCATTAAGCCTACCACTTGGCCAAGTTTGTCCAAAACTTTGACCAGCTCTATCTCCCTCATACAAACTCAGATTGGAGTGTCGTTTGCACCATTGGAATCAAGGAGACGAGCACTATTCTCTAGTTTTGGTTCAAGAGAAACCTGACCACTTTGAATTTTGACCTATTATGAGTCTTCTTTGACCTCCGAGTGTCTTTAGAGGCACCTGGATTAGTTTTCCATTTAGTTTTTACTTTTCTGAACCATCTTGATGTGTGTGCAAGATTTTAATGGTTATGATTGTACCAATATGGTTGTAAATGTCACAAAGAAATGAAAGTTCAAATTTTCACAATAGGTGTACAATTTTTTTTGAAAAAAGGAAGCTCTGTTTTTTTTTATTCTAGAACTTTGTTGTAGTCCATTGGAAATTCTTGTTTTCTCATGGAAAACAATTTCAAATCAACCATCTTAGGATCCAAATAATTGGTGAATTGCAATTTGGTTTCAAATCTTGTTAAGAACTATAAATGTAAATAACAATGAGTTTCAGAACATAGAACCAGAGAGTGATTCACTGCAACAATAACAATACAATGAACACTATGAATCAGTCTCTCATTCTATATTCTGCCAATTCCAATCACAATAATTTACACGCATTGATAAATTAGTTGAATTTCCACTGGATCCATATGAAAATACAATAAGGTATTTAGTTTAAAAGTATAAAGAACTTACCATAATTAATTGTTAATAATGATTTAAATTTAACCGTTTTCTAGAAAAAATAACCAAATTACACGGAATATTCTCCATGAGAAGCTGAGATCCCAGAGTAAGAAATATCAATGAAATATTGCGCACAAATAATTATACTTCATAAACTAAATTTATGATTGGTGAAGTTCAATGGTATACAACATGACACACAAAAATAAGGATACCTTAAAACACCTCTCGACTACTTGGGGAGTTTTGCGTGCATCATTTTGAAAGAAAACCAAGTTGTTAATGCTCAAAACTTTGTGAATAATTTACTACATGGCATAACATAGCTTTGAGTTAATTGGATAGTTTTGTTTAACATTACAATTAATTTGTCCAATTAAAAAGAATGGTTATTGTTGTCATTTTGGCAAAGATAAATTGAGATTGTATACGAAGGATGAATGTTCAAAGTTTGATAAGTTTATATTATAGATGAATTTAATTTAATTTAATTTGTAAAATTTTATGTTTTTTATTTTGAATATTTAAATCTTTACTCTCTTTTATGTTTTTTTTAAGTGGAGAATATGTATAATTGTCAAACTAACTTATTACTTTCTTAATTTTCAATTTATTATTGTTATTTATTTACTTAACTTGCAAGAATTAAGTGAAGCAAAATATTAGATTATTTTTGATATATATATATAACAATTCAGAGGGATAAAAATAAAACATTTTGAAGTAACAAGAATGGACAATGGACATTTCGCAATTCATGTAATTTGAGAGTAAAAAAAAATGAAGAGATAAAAAAATATATAAGAGAGGACATTTCACTATGTATGTCCTGGTTAGAAAGAATACGCTAATGTAAAGTTGCGAAGAGGAATTAGACAACGATAGGAAAATAAGAATAAATTACTTTGTTAACCTTGTTTTTAGGATTTCTTTCTAAGTAGATTATCTTAGGAAGATTATTTTAGGAAGTGAATAATATATATATATATAATAATATATATATATTATATATATATTACATATAGTTATACATCTATATATACATATATATTACATATATAATTATACTATATATATTATATATAATACATATTATATAATATATATTACATATGATATATAATATTATGTTTTTAGAAACCCATGACGTGTAGACTAGTTGGATTGTGTGATGTTTAGTCCTCAAATGTCCTAGCCACGTCACATGTTCAAAGCTCATGAGGAAGGGTTGAAGATGGAAGCCACTTTTGAGGGAATTAAACTTCCCGATGGGAATTTCTAGGTATATTATCTCATACTCATGCTCAATGTTATTTCACTTCCCTAGGGCTATGTAATCTATAGAATCCCAATACCCTAGGGTAGAGATATTATCTCATACCTATGTTCAATGTTATTTTGCTACCTTAGGGTTATGTAATCTATAGAATCTTAGTGCCCTAGGATTGAGACATTATCCCATATCCATGCTCATGTTATTTCACTATCCTAGGGTTATGTTATATGTAGAATCCCATCGCCCTAGGGTAGAGATATTATCTCATACATATGCTCAATGTTATTTCACTACCCTAGGGTTATGTAATCTGTATAATGCGAGTGCCCTAGGGTAGAGTTATGTAATCTGTAGAATCCTGCTGCCCTAGGGCATTGAATCATTTTAAATAACAAAAATCACAGTCATGCCCAAACCCATATTGCTAAATTCCCACCAAAAAAAGAAAAAAACACCTATTAGTTAGATTGTGTCGTATTTATCATGGAAATTGTGACATAGAGAATATTTAGGGTATCTACCACTAACATGTGTCCTTTAATTTCCAATTACATAATTTTATTTTTATAACAATATTGACCTATCATAATAGAATTTTGGCTTTCTATTTATATCTATAGTTGAAAAAAATTGTTTCTCCTTGTTTTGGTTTTACAAGTGGAAAACGATTGTGCTTTAACAATCTCTTTGTGAGATTTAACCCAAAAAAAAATATTCAAGTACCAAGGTTACAAAGACGTCATATTGCAATATATGATGACTATGGCATATATTTGGGAAAATATTCAAATATTATTGATGGATAATTATGTAATATTTTTGTTAACATTATTATTTGGTTACCTCTTTCTCAAATAGAATATTGATCTATTTACTTAGGACATGAAAATCCCAATAAATGCATTTTGTCATTATCAATCCATGATTCATGTCAATTTTATTAAATATTATTATATGAAACGATAATGATAAGAATTGAATAGTAGGTTTGACTTCCTATATGTATTCCAGTAATGGAATTGAATTGAATTGAACTGAATTAGGAAATTTTAGCTTTTGATGGTTATTTTCTTAGTGCATGTATGAGTGTATATGGGATAGAAAATTTGAGCTAGTCATGAAAATGTAGGGTATATTTATTAACGTTAAACATATATGTTGAAAATGTAATTGAATTAAATTGAAATGAACTATGAAATTTCAATTTTTGATATCATGTTTTCCCAATACAAGTATAAGTGAATATGGAATAGAAAATTTGAGTTGGAGGATGGAAATGTCAGATATCTTCACTAATGTTGAATATATATGTTGAAACTGGGAGGTGGTAGCAAGCGTTAGATCAAAGATGAAACACCGTGGGGTGATCAAAAAACTAGAATGCAATTGGATTGAGATTAAACGAAGTTCATCTTTTATAGGGAATGGATTCACCCACAATCAAAGAAAATCTGTATGATATTAGAAAGCTTTACCATGAAGATAAAGAACGTATAATATGTGTCTTACAAATAGTTTTTTTGTGTTCGCGAGGTTAATCAAAGTTAGTTTTTATACCTTATAATATTTATATAAACATAAACTTCGCTCTCTTTATTGATAACAATCAATTAAATGTTCATCAAATGAATCGAGGCTTTACACCTTATAATATTTATACAATTAAATGTTCATCAAATGAATAAGGCTTTACACCTTATAATATTTATGCAAACAAATTATTTCATGTCTTCCAATATCAAAATATGTATATATATTCATTGCAAGTTAATTACAAATATAACATGAATGGAATAAATAATGGCTTTAGAACAAGTATACTAAAGAAAAAAATTATTTATATTTTAATAAAAAAATAAAAAAAGTGTTTAATTATATCAAATTTTATAGGTTGTTTTTTTACCTTTTTCAATTTATTATATAAAAGAAACAAATCGAATAAAAAATAACTTAGGTTAATAATTATTTTTAAATATAAATATTAAAATTATTATAAAAGTACATAATTAAATGTTCAATATGAAATAGTTTGACGAAAGTGTTTAATATTTAATGGGTAAAATATAGAATGAGAGTAGTTTTTCAGGTGTTTGATCTGTATATGTGAAGTCTAATGATAGGTTGCATAATGTGATAGTTGATCATTGAACTAGTAATATGATTTTAAAAAATTTGAGTACTTTATAGGAAGATTTAACATAAAAATAAAAGTTGTGATAGTACACATCTCTAAATAAAGACATTAATAGCATGCATGAATTCTTAATAATTATTGGTTCCATGTAGAATAACATATTTGATATAGTTATGTTTTAATCTTCAAGAAAATAGATATATATATAGATAGCAAACATTTCAAGCGCCTAGTATAGGACAGGGGAATTATGAAGGAAATCATGCCTTAGGACTTACTGAAAGCTTCCAAAAATTCATTTGATGTCTTGAGAGTATCATATTCTTCTTCCTTGTGATATGGTCATCATTTGAAGTTTTGAAATATAGGTATGATCCTCATTTCCTTAACCGTGGTTGGATTTGGAAACTCAAGCCTTGATCCATTAAGGTAGATTATTGGGTTAAAGGGACATGAATGAGGATTTGAACCAAAACATAGGACCTTTCTATGTCTTGAACCATCATACATGCCATATTGAGTGTATCATTGGCCTATGATTGGGAATGTCAGTACCAGTGGGTGCTTTTCAGCAATAAGTGTGTTTCCCGAGATCATGAAAATGATTTAGGGAAGAAGGTCATGCATTTAGTCCTAAATAAATCTTTGAGGCATTTAGAGCATGGCATTTTTTATATGCTTAAAATATTTCTTAGAGTTATAAATGCCTCAAATATTTCTTTAGGGCATAATACATGGACTTGTTTCTTAGATCATTTCAAATGTTTTGGTAAATATACCTTTAACTCAAAACCACCTATTGGCATTGAAATCCTTAACCATATGCCAATGATTTCCTCAGGATGCCTTGTGCGGTTGTTTTAGATTTTCTTCTCAGACCAAAAAGGATAGAGACCTTTATTAAACCCTAAGGTTTTTTTCCCATGATCATGTCTAGGGCCATGTTTAGGGCCTCAAGACCCATGTTCAAAGTGTTATTATTGTCCCAAGATGAATAGAAGTTTTCCTTAGGGCATAAGGCTAAGGTTTCCTCCCTAACCATGTTCAAGGCATCATGACCCAAATCCTCAATAGAACTCATCACCACATGCTAATTAATCAAAGTGTAATTTGATCCACTAGATATAACATTAGAGAAATCTAATCTTGGTAAGACAATGAAACAAACTTTTATCTATTTGAACTTTATCCATCAAGTTATGTTATATTATGGTCATTATTTCCAAAATTTGCATTACACATGTAATGGACATGACTAACTCCACATTTCCTCCAACAAATTTACATATTGCATTACACAACATTAAAGCAAATTTTCTATATGTTTTTTACTGTGGACCCTAAAGGTTGTTTGGCTAGATACCATCAACCATGGTGACATTAAGCTATCCCTTGCCTGAAAAAATATCAATCTAATTAAAGTACAATCTAATATACACTAGATATTACAATTAAGGAACCCAATCTTCTTCATAAAACAAAACAATTTTTCCTTTGTGTGAACTATAACATATAGGTTCATGTATATAGAAAATTTTGAAGAGGATAAATGAATTTAAAGTAGAGGTTGAGACCCTTACTGTGATTCAACATGCCAATATCCTAAAGCTCATATTTTGAATCTCAAGTGTATAATTAGATTTCAAGTTATTGGCATTTGAGTACATGAAAAATGGCAAAATGTTTGAGTTCTTTCATGGGGATCAGAATCAATGCAGGAACTGGCGTCGCATGTCCAAATTTCTATTACATGCTATGGATACCAAAAACCTATGGCCATGGACTAATTCAATGATTGGCCTAGTGCATGGCGGTTAATTTTTACCCTCAGTCGATAATTCAAACTCAAGTTACAAATATTTATTTACTCTTTGAAACAACTTGGAAAAAATAAGTTAGGGGTCGAGGCCAATTTTTACATTGTTAATAGGCTAGATGAAATGGTGATAATTATTTGAAATTGGAGAAGTTGAGTTGGCCCACTTTGAAGCTACGTCTGAAAAAAAAAATGGTAACTATGAAAGAGGGAATCATTTTCAAACGTTATGTGAGTCACTTTATGGTGATCTCAACATAATAATTCTCAGCCCTGGCTAATAAATCATATAACAATATATTCCTTCAAACCTATGCAAATAAACATTGACTGAAGATGTTCAAAATAGGCAATCTCTTTATAGACTTAAATGTTATTGTAATTGGGAATATCTCCCCAGTGATATTCATTGGTACTGTTGTGGCTAATTCTAACACCTGTAGCAATAGTTCTTCAAGGAGTAAGAAAAAAATCCTAGAGACAACCTTTGGGTTGATTATAGACAAGTGCCTAGGACATCTTATGTATTTCTAGCAAATTTATCTTGAGAGCTTGCACCACTAATAGTTTTATGTCACAAATAGTTCGAAAATGGTTGGTCCATAGCCGCTCATGAAAGAACAAAGTAAGAAATAACATGTGTGTAGAATTCCACAGGGAGTAATAATAAAACAATGGTGGCCAAAGCATATTGAAACTCACAACAAATCAATTGTTAATGGAGATGGAATAGTACAAGACAATAGAGATAAAATCCATCAAAACAAAGCTTATATTTTAAGAATTTTGTATCTCTGGATTTAGAGGAAAATGAGAGAAATGAAAGGTTTATGAGATGTTGAGATGCATGGAGCACCTTTTAAATACCCTATCACCATATCAATACATGAATTCTTTATCAAAGACTTGACTGAAATGAATCTGCATATAATGGAAATATATCTAGCTGCTACTTACATGAAATTTGAGGAGAATGCCAAACACATACGGAAATACTAAGAGAGAAAAACATATTGTAAATCAAGGAGTTGGAATCACCACAATTCTTCCATTAATTTCTCTGATAGAGCGCATACATCAATTTTCATACAATGCCTTTGTGAAATAAGAAAAGGATACACTCAGGAATTTCTTTCAAAAAATTCTCAACCTATGTTAAGTGTTGTTTCCCTCTATTTACCTGGAGAGGGGAGCTTTGAACAGTGGTTTACAAAAAATATCTTAGCCCAACCTCAACTGTTAGATCAGCTAGTTGTCTTGGGCTGGGATGGCTGTGTGGCCCAAAAAGATGAAAAAGATTAATTTCCTCATTAAATTGTGACAGAATACATGATAACAAAACAAGTCCATAACATATGAAAACTTCAACAAAATATCTCCATGCCCATTCTTGGGATTGCCTTTTCTCAGGTCACTACCTGGCCATGATCTGCCTCCTCTTCTACTTAGTTTGTTCCCATCACTTCTACCTTTACTACTTGAACCATTCATTCTCCAGAGTTGGGAGTGATAAACTATCAGTTTTAATGCCATAGTATAGAAGCAGAGGTCATCTCTGCAGTACTTCATCTTCCCTCTGCATAGAGCTCCATGTTGAATCATTAAGTCCTCTTGAGCTTCCATACATTCATTTACTTTGTTTGTGTTAACCATGATTTCTTGTCACAAGGGGCTTTATAGGGTCAGCCCATGTCAATTTCTAAATGCTTCATATCCTTATTAAATGTCTAAACTGCGAACCCAATACCTATTTAATGCTCTACATTACCCTATCGTGGTGTTATTCCATTGGGATTTTATATTAAAATACCTCACAGAACGACGCCTTCCGATCTACTTTAGCCCCTTTTACTTTGAGCGCCTTCCCCCTTTTTCATCATATGACCAGGCGCTTGGTCCTCGGGTGCTAAGGCCTTTGGATGCGTGTCTGGGGGCTCATTCCTTTGTTAAGTAAAATCCTTCATATCGACGAAATCCTCAACCTTCACATTGTACAACCTTCACAACATTGGAAGCATCAATCACCAATTGGGCCCACATGGGATATCACAATTGGCACATCGGCCATTCCCGAGTGGTGCCACTAGTGTGACCTCCATAACTTTTGATCACTAATTTTGGGATCCCCCCTTAACACTTAGCCCTCAATTTCTTGCTCCTCTCATGATTATGGACAAGCCCCTATATCAGAGCCCCCCAGTAAAAGGTTCACTATCGATGAATTCCATTTTGATGCACCATGTGCTGCCACCCATGATCGTTGATCATCAACTGCTGACGTCATCAGTGCCATGTGTCACTTCTTGAGGGGTGACACGTGTCACCTAGATATGTCCTCATAGGACTCCTGAAAGCCAAATCAACATGCCACATGTCCTCCGTACTACCACGTTATGGTGACATGAGCACCAACATTTCTTTATCGGATCTAATAATATTCTTCCACGTGCCCCCCTGGAGGGGAGAGAAAAGGCTTGCCTGCCCCTAGTTCTGTGTCGATTTCCTTTGTCACACTTTACAAGGTGATCCCCAACACTTTACACTATTAACTCTTTTCTCATATATTTATTTAGGGTGGTCTTTTGCAAACCGTCGAGACCTCCGATTGTCGATTTGCAGGATTCCTCCTTATCTCCTTCGCTTCAAGTTTTCAACGACAGCTCTGATTTGTTATAACTTCTGATTCCAGGCTCCATTTCAGGAGTTCCATATGTCATTGGATATCTAATTCTGAGATTTACCCATTGGAGGAGGTCTAATCAATCTTTGACTATTTTTGTGACCCTATAGATGGCTGCAAAATTTTCTACCCAATTGCACCTTTTTAATAGTTGAAGACAAGTTTTACAGAGGGTGACAACACCGGCTCCACCTAGGGACAGTGCCTTGCTGAAAAGGTGGTGATAACCTATAGACTAGTGCCCTTCTATCCATTGGGCATGGAGTTATTTTATTCATGTATATAAAATAAAAAAGAGAAATGTAAAGGACTGAAATTATAACTGATTTTTTACAATGTCTCACTGGTATGTACAATGGGTAAGGGATATACCTTTTAGTGATTGAAGTATAATTTGAGGAACTTCCCATTTACAGGCAACTCAAGCATTTCACCCTCCAAGTTCTCCAATAAGAAAGCATTGTTTCCCTTTGTCTCAACAATCTTGAAGGGCTCAAACCACAAGGGGTAAAATTTTCCATGTTTGCCTTTATCTTCTCTTCTTGCATCCCACCTTAAAACTATATCTCCAGGCTGAAGAGGTTTATCTTTAGCCTTGCTATCAAATAAGGACTTCACCTTTTGTTGGTAGTTATCTAGCCTATGGTTCACCTGTTCTCGAGTCTCTTGGAGCTCCACCAATTAACGTATCCTTCCAGTAAGAGAGTTGGGTTCCTCTTGTGCATCTTGTAGCATCTTAGCCACTAATGTAGAAAACTAAATGGGGAATACAACAGCTTTCCCATAAACCAACTCAAACTGGATTTACCTGTGGATCTTTTCAGAGTGACCCAAATTTCCCATAGTACGAATTTCGGCTGAGAATCCCAATTCCTCTGACTTTCTGCAATTGTTTTCTTGAGGATTTTCACCATTGTTTTTTTGGAAGACTCAACCAACCATTTCCTTGGGGATATTAAGTGGTGGAATGGCCAGTTGTGACATTATATTTCTGACAATAGGCATTAAACTTTTCAGACTTGAAATCCTAGGTGTTTTCAGTCATGATCTTTACAGGGCACCCAAACCTGGCCAAGATGTTCTCCTCCATAAACTTCATAACCACATTGTCAGTTGCATTCTTGGTTGGGACTAATTCTACCCATTTGGTGAAGTAATCTGTGGCAGTGAGGATCCACTTGTGTTGGCCACTAGAAGGATGATGTATTTCCCCAATGAAGTCTAGTCCCCATTGTTTGAAGGGTTCTTCTATAATAATAGGGATCAAAGGGAGTAGAGCCAATTTTGCTTCTCAACAAATACTTGACATTGTTGACAGGCCCTAACATAAGAATGGATATCTCCAAATAGTGTGGGCCAATAGAACCCTGCTTTAAATATCTTATGTGTAGTGGTCTTCTAGTTGCAGTGCTCCCACAAATGCCATTATAGAACTCATATATCGCTCTCTGCATTTATGTTTCAACCAAACACAACAACAACATTCCCACCAGGTCTTTCCAGTATAGTTTCCCATTAGATATAACAAACTTCTGGGCTTGAGCCCTTAATGCTCTATACTTGGATCTCTCCACCTTTGTTGGGCATCTCAAAAATAGTAAATAGTGGATGATATTTTGATACCAGGCTGAAGTTTCATATTTGATATGAATATTTAGAACTGCGGCTTGGATCATGGGCTATGTACCCTATTCACCCTCTTCTACTAATAGATTTATCCCCAATGCCTGACAATTTGACTCTGATAGGCTTTTAGCCAACCCTTGTCCTTTAATGAGCTTTGTGGGTCTTGGCTCCATGTCATACTCCTAGATTCTTGCAATCCACTTACCCCTTTTACCCTTGTTGTCTCCTTGTACTAATGTGTGCTTCACTGCTGTTGTTGGGACATAAGCCATGACGCTCGAATGTAGCACATAGAATCTGGAAGACTTCAAAGTTTTGACTAGAGCATATGATTATTTTTCCAATATATTATATTTTAGTTCAGCATCCCGTGACACTTGGCTGAAAAAATCTATGGGCTACTCATGGCCTTCCTTATTTTTATGAAGTAATACAACAACAATACTATGGGCGGAGGAAAAATAAAAGATATAGAATGGCCTCAAATAGTCTGATCTGACTAGCACCGAAGCCTCTGCAAAAGCTCTTTTGATTCTAGAGAAGGATTCTCGAGAATCTAGGCCCCACTTTACTTAAATTTCCTTTTTCAACATTTCAGTAATGCCTTTCACCATTTTTCCATAGTTAGGCGCAAACCTTCTCAAGAAATTAATCCTCCCTAAGAAAATTTGGACCATTTCTTATTCCTCAGTAGGGAAATATGACTGATAGCCTCCACCCACTTAGGATCGATCTTGACCCCTTCTTGTGTTACAATGTGCCCCAATAGCTTGCCTTTGCTCAAAGCGAATAGAGATTTATTGGGGTTCAGGGAGAGCCCATACTTTATGCACTTTTCAAAGGTAAGCTTTAGGTGTTCAATGTGTTCTTCATCTGTTTTGGAGAAAACAATGATGTCATCTAGGTATATCACCGCAAACTTATCTTTATCTCCCACAAATTATATGTCCATTGCCCTCTATAATGTTGCTCATGTGTTTATTAAGTCGAATGACATCCTAGTGTACATGAAAGTCCTGGAGTTTTATTTTTATCTTCAGGTTGCACAACCACTTGGTTATATCTAGAAAAGCCATCCATCACTGACATCCTGGCAGAGCCAACTACCTTCTATAAAATGTGGTCCATTTTAGGCAATGGGTATTTTTCCTTCAAAGATGCTTTTTTTAGGTTCATGAATTCCACGCATAGTCTAATTTCTCCAATCTTCTTCCTAACAAGAACTAGATTTTCCACCCATTCTGAGTACCTCAAGGCTACAATAATCTTCTCTTGAAGCAGCTTCTTCACTTCCTTCTCGAGGATGGGAGGAGAAATTAATTGATTTTTCTAAGTTTTTTATTATAGGGCTTCACATAATTTTTTAGGGGAATCTTATGTTGCGTAATATTTACATCAATGATTTTCAAGTGATCATAAGACCAAGCAAAAACATCTTTATAAGATTTCAAGATATTTAAGTACCTTTGTTTATAATGTTGGGGGATCTTGGTTGATAACTTGATCAATTGAGGTTCTTCCTCTGAGCCTATGTTACAGTCCTCCGCATGTTCCTCAGCTCCCTATTCAACAAGCTTTGAAGCTACGTCATTTGGTTTGAATATATTTTCCAAAGTAGTTAGACCCCATGGAATGGCATTTCCCTTCAACTGTAGAACCCTTTGTCTTGTGATGCTTTCCTCCCATGTAGATGGTTTGTCTTCTGTTGCTTCTTCCTCTTCTCTATCAATCATAGAGTTTGAGAATCCCTTGATGACCTCCATGAAATGCTTGATATGCTCATCATCCTTAAATACTTTCTATTGTTTCACATTGTCGGGAACTAAGGGTTTATATTTGACTTCAATTTTCGTACTTGAGCAGAGGATTTTGTGGTGGCTTGAAGTTTCTGGCAACAATGGCTAAAAAATCAGCCATTCGATTTCCTCCTCTTGGCAGGAATTGTATGTTAAAAGTTGAGCAGAAGTTTTTGATCAAGTCCCAAACCTCATTTATACAAGCCCTTAGTCGAGGGTGTTTGGTTTGGCATTGGTCCTTGATCTACTTGACTACCAGTTCAGAGTCTCCAAATACAAAAAGGCAGTCAATATTTAGATTCTTTTCTACTTGCAGGCCCAGTAGTAGTGCCTCATATCCTGCCACATTGTTGGTCACCTCAAACTATAATTTGAAAGATATAAGAATTAAGTTACCTTCTAGAGATATCAACAATACTCCTTCCCCATTTCCTTCTTTTGAATTTTCCCCATCAAAATACAACTTCCATACCTTGCTACACTCTTTGAGCTGTCAGTCCAATTGGACTGTAGGCTGTATCTATGTTTCCTTTAAGATGAATTCGTCTTCTTCTAGCATCAAGCAAGATATGTCTCTTTCTGTTCTATACACAGGAGCATTGTCTGAACAATTAGCTCTTGTGACTATTTTGATGAATATGGATTCCCTATATAGTCTCCTTTCCTCTCCACCAAAGGTAGGGATAGTAGCATAAGTCAGATCCAACTTGATGGACCCTCCAATCTTAGATCCCCAAGACCTGGACAAAAGCATACCAAACCTTGTTGGGATGTCAGCAAATACAATATCCATTACCACACTTTTTGTTGGGATCTTGGCCAAATTAACGACCATGTCCTTAATCATCCCCAAGCACCTAACCCTCTTAGTCAAAGGAATAGAGATCCTTATAGGGCCTAGTTATCTCTAGACCCGGTTGCTCCATTACGAATAATGGAATCAAATTATGAGAAGATAGGGAGTCTAACATGAAATAATGAAGCAGGAGGTTGTGTACTACCAAAGTGACATAAAAAGGTGGCATGGAGGGATTGTCTGGTTCAACATAGGGCCCAAAGGCAAACATTGGCCTTTCTTCTTGGAGGTTCAAGCTATTAGGTTATTCATTAGGAAAAAATGGAAACATAAACTAGGAAGCTTGAGCCCTATAGGTGGGTTGTTTCAAGAGCTCCAATAAAGGCACCGATATTTTGACTTTCTCCAGCTTGTTTTGAAGATTAATGAAAATATGGCCCCTTTCTGTAGAGTTAACCTCCATTGATTTCTTCCTCTTCTCATGGACGAGTCTAAGAGGAGGAGGTCATTTCTCTTCTTTGTGAACTTCGGGCTTATGGCAACTCAACTCTAAGGAATCATTTTTCTTTGAATGTTTGGAACTAATTGTCCATTCCCCTTGTCTGCTAGCTTGGGAGGCTCTTGGGAATAAGCACCATCATCTTAGAGTTGTGCCCTCGATCTCTTTTTTGATGACCGAGGATCGTACAAGTTGTGTAGTTGAGCATGCATGAGATCAGTTATTGTTGGATTATGTTATATTCTTTCCATATAGTTAACAGGGGGTTTGAGGGGTACCCGTAACCCCACTTTATAGGGTCCAGGGCAGTGCCCCGGAAAATTTTTGTTTTGGACCCTATGTTAGGTTGGGCGGACCCACCTATGGTTTTGTGCATGATTTTCACACATGTTTTTTGGACGCGATGGTTT
>APFE031291691.1:0-12472 GCA_000404065.3 Pinus taeda
GATAGATCAATGATTATTTCAATTGGAAAAATTACACATCAACAGGGAAACTTGAACCAAGTTAAATGTCAGAGTATTGCCTTTAAAAATTGGAATAAAGAAGAATTGAGATGGTATCCAAAGCTCGAAGGTTATGCCAGGCTCCATGAGCATTGGCATCGGCCAGATAGATCAATCATTATTTCAATTGGAAAAATTACACATCAACAGGGAAACTTGAACCAGGTTAAATGTGAAAGTATATTTGAAAGTCAGTTGCCTTTAAAAATTGAAATAAAGAGGAATTGAGATAGTTATTTGGGATTAGGTGGTGCTATCTTATCATCTACTGCAAATACTATGCCATGGATGGAAGAAGGGGAATATAAAAATCGTGCGAGCCATCAGCTACAGTGCAACTGATACAAATGGAGATGATGAAGATCCAAGTATTAATCAAGAAGGAAGTAAGGACCTTGTCAGGGAATATAAAAACTGTGCCAGCCATCAACTACAGTGCAAATGATACAAATGGAGATGATGAAGATCCAAGTATCAATCAGGAAGAAAGTGGAAGTGAGAACCTCGACTTTTCAACAAATAATGATGCCAGGTTTTGACTCTTCATTCTTGGGATGTAATCAGACTTTACAGAGAATTTCCAAGCATGTTTGTTCTGAACTCCAAAAGGACTCTGAACTAATAGTTCTAAGTGATTCAGAGGAAGAGAATGCAAATGATGTAAACATTGGTTAATCTATTGTTTCAGTTTTTGCTATTTCGGATACTTTGTACTTTGTGTCAAGGTGTAGAGTACCATTGAATTCCTATGAAGGTTTGCAGGAGGAATCACAGTTTGATTGCATTGGTATTACCTAAACCTTCATTCATCCGCACTTATTGGATCCTTTTCTGAAGTGATTTTGCTCCAGCATAGCATCAACGCTCCACTTGGTTATATTGGTGCTAATGGTGGTGAGTTCAATTTGTCAAATTGGTACCCGTGCCCTCAGAATGTAGCATTTCATTTCTTTGGTACAAATCCAGATGTTTCAGGTACCTCAGTGTGCATATGTGGTACTTCTGACTCTTGTCAATATGTATGGTTTATTGGCTTCACAGCTGTAGGAGAACACAAGGGTGGGACCAACAATCCCTGACAACAGCCGTTCGTTAGATTCTTCCCTGTGTTCCTTAAGTACAGAATGGAATGGTGATTTGAAAGATGGCCCTATACACTTCTTCCATGTTCAAGCACAGCCTGCACAAGCATATGTTCAAACTGATTATGGAGACCTGTAATCACATGTGATGATGTACATACTAATTGGATTTCACTCAGTTTATGTAGCAGTAACAACTTGGGTAAGCCAGGTTTTAAGGAACCTGCTGCAGGAACACACTGTAGACAATATCGTCTGCACCTGGGGAGATGGACTCCACTCATTAGCTCAAGGCATTGTATCTTCTATTCCTGAGTCGATCAAAGTAGACTGGAAAACTACTTCCTGATTAACAGTGTGCAGCATCTATGCCATCGAATGTCAGTGATAATAAAACTGATGGAGCTTTAGCGTATAACCAAGGTTCTGATAACCCATTACGTCATCAATTTGTCAGATCAATTAGGCTTCGGTTTTAAGTTTCTGTGGATTCAGATTCTAATTAGGTCGCAGCATTCAGCATCAACTCTGTCGCTGGTCTTGCATGCCCATCGAGGATTATGAGACCAAGATTTTATTTTATGATTTACGTAGAAAAATCACCCTTTCCTATGGTGTCTGTGTGCAAGGGATAACCCAGTTTTAATGCAGTAGCAGGTGCTTAAGAACTTTTGTAGTGCAAATCTTTGGAGTGCAAAACTTTAGGAAATGTCATCTCTAGAGGTGAAAACCTCTTTTTGAGTGCAAATCTCTGGAGTGCAAAACTTGAGGAAATGTTGAGATTTCATCTCTTGGCACTTGATAGAGCTAGATTTAAAATGGATCTAGGTTGGTAAATAATCAAAACCAATTCTAATATCAAACAAATCTAGTGTAACCAATTCCAATATCAAACAAATCTAGTGTAATACTCTAGCTTGAAGGGGCCCTATAGGAAATGGGTCTTACAACCAAGTTATATAGAGCACTTATTTCATCAACAAGCTCAATATGTCAATACACACAACATCCAGACGTATCATAATTATTCTTCAGGTTGATATTAGTTATACCATCAGGGAATCCACCCATTGAAAGCCTTGAAATAGACCAAAGAAGCAGAACTAGTTGAGGATTGGTGAGAAGAAAAACAACATCCCAACTATAAGCTCAATAGCATAAATTGTGTTAAGCCAAATAAATCATTCAATGAAGATGCTTTTTGGGACAAAATTGTGCACAAAATTCCTTTGCACTTAGTCAATTTGAAGAAAATTGGGTTGTTTGATGATGTTGTAAAGTGGCTGGCACATTCCAAATGTTTATAGGTTAATACCAGTACATAGTTTGTCTACGTATCAATAATTTGTCCAAAGTGTACTTTCCTTTCAACTCATATATAAATCAAATTTCCATACAATAGTATAATCACAGAATCTAAAATTTTCCATGGATTATTCCTCTAGAAACAAAGGCAACACTAGGAATACAAATGGATCTCTTAATTAGCGAAGAGGACAATATATATGTAATTGGAAGGTGTGATTTTATTTCATTCTTTAAATACTGGTTTCTTTTTATTTCTTTCTCCATATATTGTTTGTCTTGGCAGAGGTCTTAAAATGTGTTATACGTAACTTTGTTGTTGCAAAACCTAAGTTTTCTTCTCCTCCTACACCATGATAAATGTGCAATAGTTTCCTTCGTAAAGACAAACACAACCCAGATGGAAGTTTAGCGATCTACACGGATTTAACATCTGGTTAATGTAACAACCTCATCCCACGTCTACCTAAGTAACCACCCAATCGAGGTAAATATGCGATGAGAGGCCACTATGATGGGATTCAACCTCCTATGTCACCTTAAGGAAGTGGAATCGATGGAAACATGCCACATACACCTTCCACATCAACAAAAAAACTCCCAGGAGCCATCCCAACCGCTCAGGTAACCTGCCCTCGAGACCAACTGAAGTTTTTGTGCATCAAACTTCTAGACGCTCCCTTGATATGGACAAGGGTGCATTTGGGAGGCTCCAGAAGCTCCCACAACAAGGGCAAGGGAGCTTCTAGGGAATTTTTTCTCCAGTGCTGTGCTTGCGACTTTGAGATTTGTGCCACTTTTTCAGGGCCATAGCTTAGGTCATTGCCCAAAACTCAATGTCACCTTTATAAATGAAATTTCACAGTGGAACAAAGATACATATGCAAAAACATCAACAAGGACTATACTGGACTCTTACTAGCCATGACATGCATTTCATCAAACATATCACAAATATGAAATCTACAGGTCTTAACAACAGAGTTGAGCATAGGGGTATCATACTTATATGAGATTTGCTATGAGGCATTGTTTCCTTATCACATTAACTGCATTATCATCTATTAGGACATAGATACATTGTTCATTCATTTACAAGTAAAAACATGATGAGAGCCATATATAGCCATTGTCATAATTCATATTCATAACTAGTATAATAACAATAGAAATACCAAGGAAGCAACAACCATATAATCCACATATAAACCATTATAATACTCATGAATTAACACGAAGAAATAACCTATTATTAATGATGCAAAGGCTAACTAGGTTTGGTACTTCCACGAACCACTCGATTGTAGATATGGTTGAGCCAAATCTCTCTTTAGCCAGTCACCCTCGTGCCATATTCCAAGCATGAATATGGGATCTCATGGAACAATCCATCAAAATTGAACTAGGGCTTCTAGAGGCCGAACCACTTCAACCCATCAAACAATGATTCCACTTCATGGTTGGACATCACAAACCATCATCAAATTGGTCTCTACCCAAGCCTTCTAGGGCTCTAGAGTGTTTGTTCCAACTAAGGCTTCCAGGACTAGTAACTAAACCCATAGCTGATGTCGGGCTTCCAAACCATTTGTCCAACCAGAGCTTCCAAGACTTGTAACTCAACCCACCAAGGGCTTCCAGAGCATTTGTCCAACCAAGGCTTCTAGGACTAGTAACTCTACCCAATATGTTACAAGGCTTCTAGAGCGTTTGTCCAACCAAGGCTTCTAGGAACTAGTAACTCAACCCAAGCTAAATGAAACATGAGAACCAACTAGAAAAACAAAGAAATGAACCCACAACACCTTGGTTATCTAGGAAATGGCAAGGTTAGGAAAATCCACTGTCAATCCCGACAATCCTCCATGCCAATGACATATCATGACCAATAAACCACATGCATGTGCCATGCATGTCAAACTAGTGAGGAAAACATACATGCAACTCAGTGTCTACAAGAAAACCCCGTTGTAGCTGCTGATTTTGATGTCCTCTTGCACTTTCCTCCTCTTCCTTTGCCTTCTTGCTCCAAGAATATAAGTATGCCACACTCTCCAAGAGTGCTCTAAGGAAACTCTAAGTGTCCAAGAGTATGAGAGAGAATAGAATGAGAGCTCAAAAACTGAACTCACAAAAGGCTCACACTGACCAAGCTTGAGTAAAAGCTTACCAACTGATCCTTTGAAGCATTTTTATCAATGAGGCCTCTATTTTCTTTATTTTCCATTATTTTCCTCCAATTTCCTCATCACATGCAATCTGTGACCTTTCACCTTCCTTTTCTTGTAATTTCCTTTATTTTCATAAATAAAATGTCAATAAATGCCTCATGTCTTTCTAAAGCCTTTGCCAATTTCCTTAGCCATAATAAACCGAAGCAACACCCCACAAATATTTTTGCCCAATATTCATCTTGGAATACATGTCCCATGATGTTGGTCTTATATTTTTATAATTACATGGATTTGTTTACCCAGTGTTGTTACATAATCCTCCCTTGTGGGGGAACACCATCCATGGTGTTCAATGACACCTATAACCAGAAAGACCGCTGAAAACAAAACATACCACCCATGGAGCTTTATAACATAGCTTGCTTTGGTATTCACAATGACCATCTACTAAAACATGACAAACATACTGTTCACTGGACCTTTATAACACAAATCATTACAATATTTACAATAATAACCACATATACACACATACACATTTGCTTCACCCAAAAAATGCTCATAACGTCTATTGAGCAGCTTTATAAGTCCACCTCAATACAATATGTGCAATAATACACACATATACACATATGCACATTTTCTCAACCAACAAATAAAAGGATACGATGCCTGCATCTGCAACAAGGGAATCCAGAGGCTCACACTCCCACCATCAAAGTAATTCCAGGATTCACCTCCTTCCCAGGAAGTACAGAATCCACTGCAAGGTCGAATCTGCATCCAATGTCCAACACTATAATCCAGTGCCACTTATCCTCTCAATGGACAGTTACCAACTCATTGTTCCAGGGCACACTCACAATGTGCATTTGATTCCATCTGGAAACGTGTTGACGTTTCTAGACCCGCCAACATGTCAGGGGATCGCCCCGGTAAGAAGTCCCAATTAGACCTCAGATTGTTTGGAGGAGTAGTCCAAGTAGTGGGTAGTAAAGCTATGCCTTGACTGCGTTAGCACATAGAGATAAGCAAGATATCCTTGTTGGAAGCAAGTGTGTGACCTTGTAGCAAGTCATGAGAGATGCATGGGGAGGTTCTAACATACAGAAGAGGAAAATAAGTGTATCCCTTAGAAGCCTGTAATAGTATGCAACCTGAAAGGAACACATGAGATGAATGGCATCACAAACTGGAAATAAAAATAGTCGACAATCCAAAGTGATGAGTTCAGCCAACAACACACTTCAATAAGATTTATACAATTGGTGAGCCTCATCATTGGTTAATTATATGGGTCTTAATTGGCCTTAATTCACCTTCTAGCTTAGTCAAACCAACTATTCTCACAACTTATTGCATAATTTTGATTATATTTTGCTTATGAGATGAGTTGAGTTGGATATTTTGCTTTCTGGTCTAATGTGCATGTAATGTAGGAATAAGGGATAAATGCAAGGAAAAATGCAGGAATAGAGGATAAAAGCAAGGAACTGAGGCAAAGACCTTGGTAAAGACTCAAATGGGACAAGGGAGAGTAAATTATAGGAGGTAAATCCTCCTCATTTACTACACCTCCATTTGAATATTGCTCCATCAGCTCGGATTGCAAACAACCAAATCATGGGACTAGAAAACAACCGAGTTGTAGGAATTTACAGGGTAAGTTCCTCAGACAGAACACCAAAGGACACCGCTCACAAATAGATCACAGAACAAAACACCAATATTCTTGACGTGGTTAAAACCCTCAAAGAGGGAAACAATCCACGACCTAAGCCAACGCAACCACTTCAGAAAATTTAGTAATAAAAGAATGAAAATTTACATAAGCTTCTCTCATGAACGGTTAACCTACAAATGACCCTCCATGTTCTTTAAATAGAGATCATGGACCAATTGGGTGTTAAGCCATGGATCAAGCGTCGGTAATACCGAGGAGAGAATGAACCATCGAATAAATTCATGTCTAGAACATATCGTGACCGTCAGATTATAAGTTACAAAAGTACATAATAAAGAAACACACTTTACCTAACTCTACTCTAGACCAAGTTACACTTAACTATTTCCTATGTGTCGGAATATCCTAACACAAGCAAGCGAAAAGAACAGAAAACAATTTTTCTTGAGTTGGGAGCCAAGCCTCCCTAATTGGAAGGAAGTCGTTAAGGACTTCAGATGCATAAGTAGAGAGGCTCAGGACCTCAGTAGGATTTAGAAATATATTGTAAAAACTCTACTTTATTTATGAGTTGCAAGGATTGTGACAATTTGTTCTGTAATCCATGGTTTTCATAATGAGAATGAGTTCTATTTTAAGCCAATTGTGAGTTAACTCAGAGGGTTGAAACTCTTGGGTTAGGGCCCGACACGAGCAGCCAAAGCTCCTCTTTATTGTACTGTTATGCTAGCATAGACTCATGTTTTCTATTCATTTGCTTAAGCAACATAGATTCATGGTTTTCTGTTTTATTTGCTTAGGTAGCTTCATTTTCATTACAACAGTATAACGTAGATTATTCATGTTTTTTCTGTTCATTTGCTTCAGTAGCTGCATTTACTGTAGTTTACTTCCATTTGTGCCTTCTTTCAGTTTACAGGTTAGATAGGAGAAAACATCACCATAAGGTTGTGCACAGGTGTCTCGCCCTCATCTCTTCCCTTTGGGAACATGAATTGAGGAAGAGACCCTACAACAACCCCAAAAACACAGGTTTTTGGTGCTCGCATGAGCTATGGAGTTTGTTGTTTGATGCAGTTATTTGTTCACCCTCACTGTTTTTTCTGTCGTTTCCTTTGAAACCTCCTTCAACACGTTCTTCATGCATCACTTCCTCGCCATCTGATCCACAACAAACCTTCACAATCACCGTCCAATTCATTATTTTCTCCAACTGCTGCCTCATGCGAAGTCTTCCACTTACTTTATGCGATTTAATCTCCACCGTCGATCTGTCTCTTGATCCGACGACTATTGCATCACCTCAACACTTTATGCACTTTAAACCCCCACCATCGATCTGCCTCTCCTGATATAATGGCTATTGTGTCACTCGATCACCAGCTAGCTTGGCCGATCTCCACCGTTGATCAGCCCTACCTGATCCAACGGCTATCGCACAATCTCGCGCGGATTATTGCACGACTGTTATCTGCCTGAGAGCATTCAAGAAAAGTGGTTTTCTCGTGCTACGTGTCACGCAGTAAGGATAATTGCGTGAAATTTTAGAATTCCACTTACGGCCTTGAGGGCGCGCGAGAACCTACTTACCACCTTAGAAACCTGATCCATCATTTCTGCACGTTTATTTTCCCTGCGATACGATATTCGCAAGGAAAATAAATATTGCCGTCCATTTCTTGACTTAATCCGCGTGATAAGATCTCAACTATTCATAACTTCATTACCCTGACTGTCCATCTCTTGACTTAACCTCCATGATAAGGCCTCAACAATTCATCCTATTCATCCATCTAGTCACTTAAGACTTCGCGATAAGATCTCTGCCATTCATATGCTTCGTTACCCTGTCTGCCCATCTCTTCACTTAATCCCTCGCGATACAATATCCGCTGTTCATCTGCTTCGTTACCTTGTTTGCCCATCTCTTGACTTAATTCTTTGCAATAAGATCTTTGTCATTCATATGCTTCATTAACCCTATTCATCTATTTATTCGCTTAAGCCCCCGTGATAAGATCTCCACCATCCATCTTCTGCTCATTGATCAATCTAACGGTCCCTATGCACTACTGCGTCCTTAAGTCCTCCTTTCATTGATTTCGACCTTTGATTGCTCTTCCGCTTGAAAACCGATTTAGCTTTAGTTTCTTTGCTTACACCTTAGTGTAGTTTAATGCTATTTACCTTTTGCAACTTTGATAGCAACATTAGGTTAGTGATTGTTGTAGCAATTCTGCTTAGCATAACTATTTTATTGGTTAATTAGGTTATGGTGTGGTTTATCATTACACGTTGTTTTCTTCATTACTGCAATAGATTAGCTCTCTCTTAGAATAGGTTTTCTCTTCTTCCATCAAAGAATTAAGCTTCTTCTGACCCTATAGAAGTCTAGCTTGGAACCCCTGGGGTCTCTTGCCAGATAAATAATGACAACAAGTAGGACCTTCACTTCTATTTGTGCATATAGCACTGTTACCTCCAAGTTTGTACGAACCACGGGTTGATAAGTAAAGCTGGCAGCCCTGGGAGTTGCAACATTCTTGTTGCAATACCTAGGCTCATCACATTTTGGCGCCGTTGCTAGGGACGTGTCTAAGTAGAATGTGATTACTATTTTCTTCTATTTCGAGTCTCCAACTTTCTTTTCTTCTACTTCTTATCTTCAATTTTATTCCATTAGTTTATTTTTGCAAAAGTAATCTAGTAGCTTCCTTTCTTCATTTGTCATTATCTGCTTTCCTTTCTATTCTACAAGTACTTTATAGCTTTAAAGAAAATCTTACAAAAACCAACCCAAAAACATTTCCTTTCATGCCTCGTAGGAATAGTGACAATTTAGGGAAATTCTTGACAAATACCCCCACTACATTCAACAGTTAACCTTCTCTCTTCTTTGGTGACTGTGAAGTGGAAGAAACTTTAGGTGAGCAACCTTACATATTTGAAGAACCTACAAGGGAAGAAGAAGAGGAAGAACCCTTTCCTACTGAACTAATGGCTGAAAACCAACATGATAGAGCAAATAGAGAGAGAATTGAGAGTGCCTTCCCCATCAAGGAGACTAATGGGGACACTAAAATGAAGAATATAAGCCCCTCTGCTCTACCTCATTTCCATGGCCTGAAAACAGAGGACCCTGACACTTTCCTATTTGAGTTTGTTGTTATATGCCAAACCTATGACTATATAGATGATGAGAACAAGTTAAAAGTGTTTCCATCTACCCTCAAGGATGTAACATTGCTGGTTCATGGGTTTACCTGGAGATAGCATCATAACTTGGGCTTAGATGTAGCAAAATTTTAACAACAAATATAGGGACTACTGTAGGTCAAAGGATACTAAAGAAGAGATTTTTAGGATGACTAGAGTCCAGGATGAATACTTAGAGGACTATGAAGAAAGATTCCAGCTCAGTTACTAAAGGGCCAGGTGTACACTTGAACCTGAGTCACTAAAGTTGGTCCTACTTAGAGGAGTAAGGGAGGATCTTTTGGATACCTTACATATGATAGTAGGAGGGGATATCTACCAATTACCCTATGAGGATATCAAGACTATATTTAGAAACCATTCTAGGGCAGTCATGAAAAAGGGTAGGGGTAGTCAACCTATGGCCAATACATCATCCTCCAACTTATCCATCAAGGGTGAAATTGGAAATATGCTGGAAGATTTCAAAAGTGACAAGTTGCAAACCCTTGCCTTGTAATTGGATATCATGAACATTAAAAGGAAGAAAGAGGAAGCGAAAAGAGCCCTGGCCATCTTTTGTCCTAGATGCACCAGGAGGCTTCCTAGGAACGAATATCCATTGAACTGTATTAAGATTTGCGCAGTCTGTGAAGAAAACCATTCCATAGACAAGTGACCTTCTTTACCTGGACTCAAAGTTGTATATCAAGGAGCTGAAGGGGTCACTGAGCAACTTTTCTACATCAACCAAAGGAGACCTCCTGGGCCTAGACCATACCAGTAGGGTATGCAAGGGTCATCCCATGCATATTACAACCCCAACAAAACCACAACTATAACTTCTTGGGGACCTCCTTCTCATCCTTCTTGGTCTACCTCAGTATCATTCCTAGCCAACCAACCAGTCATTTCAACCTTATGTTTAGCCACACATTAGTGGAATACCCCACTCCAGGGGTGGAGGCCCCAATTCAACAATGTTCTAGCTCTATTGCCTCCACCACCTACCCAACCACAACTCCTGCACTCTGCTCCACCCAAGCAACCCCAAATGCCTACCCAGCCAAATCTAAACCCAAACAATAGGCAGACCCAACAAGCATACAATGGAGAGACATCATACCCAGCTTATGCTATAGAAATCCAGGAGATCAACCTAAGATATGGGAGAATTCTCCCTGATAACCAACCTCCCTCTCCACATAGGGAGGTTGAGGAGGAAAGAGAGGAAAGCAACCTTAAAGTAAAACCACCCTTTCCTGAGAGATTAACCCAACCAATCCAGCTTACCCTATAAGAAAATGAACTTCTGGGAGAATTGAAATATCTATGTGTAAAGATACCCCTTCTCTAGGCAATCAAAGTTGTTCCCGTTTACAATAAGTTGATTAAGGAGAAATGCTTCAAGTATCCAAGAAGAAGAAAAAGGGATGCCCCTACCATTAATGTCATTGGGCAGTTGTTTGACTTAATGCTGGGGAAGGTAATATGTTCAAAATATTTGGACCTTGGAAGCCCTGTAGTA
This sequence comes from Pinus taeda, assembly GCA_000404065.3. NCBI lineage: Eukaryota > Viridiplantae > Streptophyta > Pinopsida > Pinales > Pinaceae > Pinus > Pinus taeda. The sequence goes on from APFE031291691.1 coordinate 11,029, forward strand.
GATGTGCACATCAATGGAACCATTGTCTCACATACTCTGATTGATCTTGGGGCTGCCATTAATGTGATGACCAAGGACACCATGCTCAAGCTCAACCTCCAAAGGTCATTGAGGAAGACCACAAGAATTCTGCAACTTGCAGATCATTCCATAGTCACCCTTGAGGGAATTGTGGGGGATGTGATGGTCTCCATTGAATCCTAGGAGTACCTTGCAAATTTCCTAGTTCTCCAGCCTAAGGCTAATATTACTGGTTAACCTCTCATCCTTGGGAGGCCATGGTCGGCCACAACTGATGCTTACATTAGCTGCAGAGCTGGGAATATGACCATCAAGAATTGGCATATGTCCAAACAATTAGTCCTATACCCTCCTGCTCAACCTACCCTAGATTATGATTTACCTTTATGGTTGGAGGAGGAGGAAGAAGGTGAGGTTTATTCTGCCCAACTTTATGCTTTGGAAGCAGTCATAGGAGGAGGACAATAAGATGAGGATGACTTAATTAAACAACTGCTCCAAAGTCCAACTCCTAGTTCACTACCATTAGAAGAAGAAGTAAGGGAAACCCAGGACAATCATCCAATTGACTTATGCTTGGCTAGTTCCAACCCACTCCATGTCAAAACCTTAGAATTTGGCCCAGAGAAAACTTTTAAAATTAATCCATCTCTTTCTGTTTTAGAAGAGGAAAATCTATGCAACATGTTAAGAGAGAACCTAGAAGCCTTTTCTTGGAGTTATAAGGAAATGAAAGGAGTACACCCCTCAGTGTGTACTCACGACATATACATCAAAGAAGGTTGCAATCCAGTCATGCAACCACAAAGGAGGATGAATCCAACTCTTAAAGACATAGTCAAAGAAGAACTGCAAAAACTTCTAAATGCAGTATTCATTTACCCTATCTGAGACAGTGAGTGGGTCTCTCCTTTAGTGTTAGTTCCCAAGAAAAATGGTAAGTGGAGGATTTGTGTTGATTATAGGGAGTTGAAAAACACCACAAAGAAGGATCATTTTCCCCTACCCTTCATTGGCCAAGTGCTAGATGGCCTAGCAGGAAGAAGTTTTTTTCTTTCCTAGATGGATTCAGCGGGTACAACTAAATCCAAATATGCCTAGAAGACCGGGATAAGACCACATTGACCCGTCCTTGGGGTACTTTTGCCTATAAGGTCCTTCCTTTTGGCCTAGCAATGTTCCTGCCACCTTTGAGAGAGCAGTCTTGAGCATTTTTGTTGAATTAGTACATGATGCTGTGGAAATCTATATGGATGATTTTACACCTTATGGTTGTGATTTCCAAGAAGCCCTAACTAACCTAGGCAAAGTATTGCACAAATGCATTGAAATGAACCGGTTAGTGTCAGTCTTTGCAGCCTTCCTCCAGTGATCAAACATGCTCTTACAAAGTGATTTTAAGGTGTTAAGGTCAAATTTTGTC
>APFE031291694.1:4958-69740 GCA_000404065.3 Pinus taeda
GGGGGGGGGGGGGGGGGGGCGCAGAAGAAACCCTAAGACGACAACGCAGGGATCCAACTTCTACTTACCTTCCACCCATCATCTCGGTTGAGATTAATGGGTCTTCGCTCAATCTCAATAGCTTCCCTTAACTTGCGATGATGAAACCGATCTACCCTGGCAATGACTTCGGCTTCCTCTGTGCAGACATGATGCTTAGTCTTGTCCACATGCTCTGCTAAAGCTGAGGACTTTATTCTACCATGCCTCAGGTCCGCTGCATGTTCACAAAGTCTCTGCTGGATGGAACGCCCTGTTTCCCCTATATAAGGGGTCCCACATGAGCAAGGAATCAAATAGACCCCTTTCATGTCTTTGGGGTTGACCGGATCCTTTACAGACCTCAGGGAGTTACGGATGGTTCTGAGGGGCCTGAAGGTTGAGGGAATATCAAACCTTCTAAGGATCCGAGCAATCATATCTGTGGTCCCTTGGATATAAGGAATATGGACACCTGGGTGGCGCTCCTTAGGCTCTTTTTTACTAAACGCATTTTTAGTAAAAAATGTGGACAAGACTAAGCATCATGTCTGCATAGAGGAGGCCAAAGTCATTGCCAGGGTAGACCGGTTTCATCATCGCAAGTTAAGGGAAGCTATCGAGATTGAGCGAAGACCCATCAATCTCAACCGAGATGATGGGTGGAAGGTAAGTAGAAGTTGGATCCCTGCGCTGTCGTCTTAGGGTTTCTTCCGCGCTCCCCCCCCGCCTCCCCCCTCGAGCTTTCTTTGGGTGGGCGAGGCTTTTTCCTTTTTTCCTTTTTTTCTTTCAAGCATTGTGTTCTTCCCCTTTTTTTCCGGGTTCCTCCTGTCTCTTTTTATGATTAGCGTCTTCTTAAGCGTTAATCTAATCTATTTTTTATAGATTTTATCTCTGATAGGTCCTGTTTCCAGTTTTAGTATTTTGACTTAGTTGGTTATTATTATTAAAATTATGATGTATTCTTGCGTCTAATCTTATTTATATTTTAGGTGTGATAGCCTCCAAATAAAAAGCTATGCGCTTAATGATAGCTTATATATATATAAGTATATCTAGGTATAAAATAAAATTATTTCTTCTCTTAGTCAAATTAACCCTTATGATCGGCTTACCAGCAATAATTAAAACATATTTATTGAAGAAATAACTTTATAACATATTTATTTAAGAAATAACTTTATAAGAATATACATCTTAAACTATTCATTATAAATATGTCATTCTAACATTAATAACTTAATGGAAAATAACCATTAATTAAAACATATTTATTGAAGAAATAACTTTATAACATATTTATTTAAGAAATAACTTTATAAGAATATACATCCTAAATTATTCATTATAAATATGTCATTCTAACATTAATAACTTAATGGAAAATAACCATCAACAACTTGTTATTTAACAATAAATCTCTTTTAATTATATTAGCTCCTTTATTCTAACCTAATTTACTCATATCTCTAGAAATATAATATTATCATCTTATTATTAATAGATTTATTATTATATATAACGTAAATCACTTATTTATTAATTTATATAACTTAAATTATTTCTTAAAAATTTATAAATAACCTGTAATTTATTTAAACAAATAATGTTCTTGGGATAACATCCCTTATTTATTAATCTACCTAATCTCTCATCTCTATAATTAAAATAATAAATAAATAATAAGATTTAATTTATTTTAGCCTTGGCCTGAGTCAAATATAGCTGTTATGTAGCCGTTAAGAGCCTCTACTCAGCCTATGTAAATTGCTAAGCTGATCTGTTTCTTCAACTTGCCTGACGATGAACCACACTATTGGTTCGAAACGCGTCGACAATAAGTTTTCTTATGTGATTTACCGAAGCTTCTTTTACATATGATGATCACAGAAGCCTCAATTCTACAAATTAATTTTTGATTAAAATGTAAATTTAATTTTTATTAAAATAGAATTAAAAATAATTTATCATTTATTAAAGATGTAATTTATCACACTAAAATTTCAATAAACTTAAACTTTTAAACTGATTATATATATGAAATTTTATTTCAAAAACTTAAACTTTTAAAACTAATCATATATATGAAATGTTTTTTATATAAAATTATGAGTAAAAGAATAATTATTAATATGTGTATATGAAATTAAATTATATTTTGAATTGGAATTTTATATGAAATATTATATATGATTACGATTAAATATGAAAATGTTTTTTAATATAAAAATTATGATAAAATAAATAATCATTACTAAGGAATTTAGACTTATGTGATCCATAATATTGTTTACAGAATTTTTGGCGAAATCACATAAATAATAATTTGTCGACGCGTTTCGAACCAACCAGTATGGTTCATCGTCAGGACTTCATCGTCAGGACAAGTTGAAGAACCGATCGAGCTTAGCTTGTTAAATAGTCTTTGCAGAGATACCAACGGCTAGATTGATAACAGCTAAAAAGACCTAAGGACCCTAGTCAAAAAACAATATCATAGCTATATTCTTTAATAAATTATTAATCCTAGAGAAACGTTAAAGAAATGTAGTAAGTATAAATTATTAAATAAAATAATAAATGGTAATTGTATAGATTATATAAATAAATTAAAATATTCATTAATTAAATGAACCAATAATACTATTTTATTTGGAATTGGTTCATTATAGGTATTTATATATACATTTACCAATATATTTGTAGGGTTTAAAATTAGTTTAATTTAAAAATAATATATTTACCTAATCACAGGGGTAGGTTTAAGATTATTAAAATTGGAACATGGATATATAAAATTAAGTATTAGATCAAATATAGATTATGTAGTAAATATACATTATAAAATAAATTATTAAGTTATATTTGTATAGATTATATAAATTAATTAATTTAAAATAGTTATTAAATAAATATATTTACCTATTTACAAGGGATTTTAAAATATTATAAATGAAACATGAATATTGATAAATTAACTATTAAAGAAATATAGTAAGTATAATAAAATAATAAATGATAATTGTATAGATTATATAAATAAATTAAAATATTCATTAATTAAATGAACCAATAATACTATTTTATTTGGAATTGGTTCACTATAGGTTTTTATATATACATTTATCAATAAACTATTATATTTAATTAAGTTAACTGATGTATTTCCAGCTGGTAAGAATACTTCAATTACCTAATTTAACGTTTCTCTAGGATTAATAATTTATTAAAGAATATAGCTATGATATTGTTTTTTGACTTAAGAGTGCACCCAATCACCATCTATATTGTCTCTTGCATTGCTCTTCTAGCATTGTCATGGTTCTTACAAGTTAACATGGTCTCAGTTTCAACATTGTCACGATTCATATAATATAACATGACATGGTCTAGCACCCTTAATTATAAATTAATTTAGCTTTGTACATATATTATAATCATATGCACTTCATGTGTTTTTAATGTCGTGCTTTAGAGAATTTAATTTTCCCTGCGAGCATAGATCCATTGACAATTTTGACACCCTTAATTATATATACTTAATTAAACTTGTTTGTCTTTTAAAGATGACTACATGTTTTGGCTTGAGAAACCTCGACCTCAAAAATAAGTCAGGTATCACACTCGACTTGGATTTTTGACCATGGAGTTTTGAACTAGTGACCTTCACATCACATAGTGACTTAAGAGTGCACCCCATCACCATCTATTCTACACTTGGTGACATTTTGTTTATATATTTTGATTGCATGCATTTTTTAAATAATTTTTTTCGTACTTTTTGGAATTTGTTTTTCTTTATGATCATAAAGCCATTGACAGTTATATTGAGCAAACTTTCTTGACATATTTTTAAAGCCACTAACTCAACCAATGTCATTAACTCAATATTTGTTGATGAGATTGACAAATATCCATTGGCAATTGTATTGGGAAAACTTTCATGACATCTTTTTAAAGTCATTAACTCAATATTTGTGGATGATATTGACAAATATTTGTAGGTTAAGCATTGACAAGAAATGGAAAGGTAAACTTGAATATAAAACAATATAAGAACATCATGGTTCAATGATCATTTACAACAATCCAACTATTAATTAAACATAAATTAAGAAAAACAAATGATTATGTTTGCATTTGGAGGTGGGTCATTTTTATCTTTGACAAGTATGCCCCCTAAATTCATAACAAGTTCTAGTTTTGTAACAATGGGTTTCACCCATTGTTCTTGTGTTATAGTTTAAGAGGCACTTTAACCTTTGAGATGGTGAATCATGGCTACTTGTCTTATGGAAGAGGCAAGGTAAGCCAATTATGGTGGCTCCTCACAAATAACTTTAATTAATACAATGGCAAGGATTTCAAAACAATGTGATTGGTGATAATGCATTTCAGAGCAAGATAATTAACAATGATTCCCTTACCATCGTCTAGGTACAGCGTCCCAAAAACTTTTAACAATTGTTATGAGTACATTATATCCATCTCCAACACTTGTATCTATTTGTATTATTATGTTGAACTTTCTTGAACAAACTTTCATTCTTTAAATTTCAAAGAACGAAATTAAATTATATTGTAGGGAGCTTCCATGTTGTATTAAAGTGAACAACAAAAGGAAGTATATTTTCTAATAGGGTGACTATTTAAGAAATGAAGGGAGAAGTTTGTCTTCTAATAGAGTGTCTGTTTATGAAATGGGAGAAGGGAGAACCTTCTCACATGGTGACTTTCCAAGAATTATATCAATTGTTTTATAATTATCTTTTTTCCACATATGAGAATTCAAATAGAAGGGAGAAGTTTTTCTCCTCTCAGAGACACTTTCTAGGAACTATCTCAAATCGTTTTAGAGTTTCCATTTTCCCATAGGGGAACTTTGAGATGGTGAGCCATGAGTACTTGTCTTCTCGAAGAGGTAAGGTAGGCCAATTATGGTGGTTCATTGCAAATATGTCACCTAACACAATGACAAGGCCTTTGAATCAATGTGATTGGAGAGAATTAGTTGATGGGACAAGAGAATTAACAAGCGATTCTCTTATCATGGTTTGGGGAGATCCTCCCAAAATCTCCAACAATTGAGACAAGCACTTCACATCCATCTCACATAGTGACTTTCCAAAAACTAGATTAATTGAAGTTTCCTTTTTCCTATATTAGGGGATAGAAAGGGAGAAGGGAGAAGTTTTCATTCTCAATAAGTGGCTTTCCAAAAGCTAGATCAAATTGTTTTAAAATTTCCATTTTTCCACGAGGGAATTGAAATGAGCTAACCCCTAAGAGTCATTAACCAAGTGATAAATGCATTCTTTGATTTCATTGGAGGTTTCCAAATGTTTTTTTTTTAGAGAAAAGTCTCTTTATTTCTCATATAACTAGGGGTGATCAATAAAGTTGGGGCTCCTTTCCAATAGAGCTTTGGCTTCTTGGCTTCCCAACCTTTCCAAATGCTTTTGGAACATAAAACATTTTATACCTATATAAGTGGGGGTGATAAAAAAAAAGTTTGGAATTTATTTCCTTACCATAATCTTTTGCCAAGTGGGGAACCAAAAGTTATACAATCTCTAATTAGAACTTTCCATTGCCCCTTTCCTTATATGCCAGACCATTAGAAGACAAACATGAACACCTTAAGGGATTGAAACATACCCACTTATTCCATTGGTTTCTGTCTGACCTCATTGATGTTAAACCATTAGAAATTTAGTAGGGTTTTTTCAACATTTGGTTACTAAATATAAATAATCCAATATAAGGAATATTATACATATGTAGTGGCGAATGTTTGGTACATCTCCTGAACTTTGCATCTAGAGTCCTATGCTTGGTAATATGTTTTTTATTTTTGTTTCTATCCTTTGGATTACCACATCCTACACTCCTTTGAACAAACTTTGAATGCAAATGAAAATTCCAAAATTTTGAAAACTTGCCCAAGCTACATTCAAGACCATTCCTGAGAGGCTAACTAGGTTTGTACTTCAACATTGTCCTAAAACATTGAATTTTGGCCCAATGGATCTTAGATCTTGAGATATTACAGAATATTTGAAGGTATTACGTAGCTTTTTCCATTCAACACTAATCCTCAAGCAATATGAGAGAAGAGTTATTATTTGATGTGAATTTGCATTGCTTATTACTACTTGTGAACTTGTTCCTAATGCTCGTTATAACCTAATCACTGCTATTGCATTCAATTCTGTCACTTGCCATTTTATAACTTGTTCGTGCATCTCAAACCTTATCACTAATGGAGACATGCTTGTGAGTGACCATTTTTTGCCACCTTTTTTTTTGCATAGGACTATTCTATGTGTTTGGAGCATAGTTGCATGCCTTGCAATGTTTTTCTCTTCCATCGTATCATTACATTTTTTATTATTTTTCAAGATTTCATAACACACAAAAAAGACAAAAAAACTAATATTTATAAAAATATAAGAGAAAGAATCAAAATCGTTATAATATGTATATATGTGGTAGTAATAAAGTTATGTCTCCCTTAAGGGTTGCATGAGGGGTAGGGATATTACTAAATCCCGAAGGAAACATTGTGGATCATTTTACGTGGGGACTTGGATGGAAATCCAACAACTAGGTAGAAATGTATGGATCTCATTAGGGATAACTCTAGCTCAAAATCGTTGAGTCCAAGATATTATCATTATGAGTGATTCTTTCTTGATTATTCGATACTTGAGAAGTGACACTCCTCCAAAAAATAACACATTAGGCCTCTTGTATCATCGAATCAAAAGCATCCTCCTCTCCTTCTCTAGTTCCTCCTTCCATATCCTTTAGAAATCTTAATTTCGAGGTGGATCTTCGAGCCAACAAGGCTTGCCTTTTGGGTGAAGGTTAGACAGAAACCAATGGAATAAGTGGGTATGTTTCAATCCCTTAAGGTGTTCATGTTTGTCTCCCTTATGTTTCCTATTCCTATTTCTCTCCCCCATGAATCATTGTGCCCCGTCCCTTCCTTGATCCCCATCTCTTATCCCCTTGTCATTTATGTTCATTTGTACCATAGTGTTAAGTCCCCCACTCGCATTCTAATGATTATAGAAGACACCCTCCGTCAACTCGATGTGGCATCATATGGTCACTGTCTTCATTCAAGTATGTCTCAATTAAATGCTACTGTGTAGAATAGATCCCCTCTTAATCCTGATCCCATGGCCTGCAATAGATGCATCTCTGTAAGTGTGCCTCATTTAATTGCTCATGTGTGGAATAAACATGCTCTAAGTCCTGATCCCATGGCTTGTAATAGATGCATCTCCTTGGATCAATTTTTGATGACTCCCATGGTGCAATGGGAATAAATTTGGATGTGGGAGCATAACCACATTCATATCCTACGAGTGGAGTTGGTTTTGAATCCTCAATTCTCTGTTGAAGTTGCAGCGGGTTGCTTCTGTGTCAAGGGTGACATTTAGGCATCGATATAATTGGAAGCTTAACGACGAGCTTTGGGTAATTCTGTAGGCTTTCTTCCACTGCATGAACCGAGTGTGGACATAACATCACTGCAACTGGGTGATTTGGTGTCTTTCCCTTTCAAGGTCGGAGGTAAGCAACCCAATTTATATTCTCCTTGGCATAGCGAGACATTGGATTAATGTTGGTACCTTCTCTACCCTAGGCCTTAAGATCTGACATCATTAGTGTTGTTAAATTGAAAGTGGTTTGCTCCTCTTTGTTGGGTTACGTCTCTATAAGTTGTCCTTTTGTCTCAGTTTGTGCTTTTTTGGAGACTCTGTCGAAGATTACTGGTCAGCTACTCTCTCTCTTTTACCTGGATGATATAGATCTCTCTCGACCCCAGGATCTAAATACAGTTGAACATACCGCAAAGATGTTCTTCCAAAATGTATGGGTTCACTTTGGGTTACCCCCTTATATTATTTATGACTGAGATTATCGATTTGTCGAGAAGTTTTGGTCAAGTTTATGGGAACTCATGGACACAAAGTTGAAGAAGAGCATTGCATTTCATCCATAAATCGACAACCAGACATAAGTAGTGAACAGAACAATAGTGCATCTCTTTCGAGGATATTGTGGTAAGCATCCTAAACTTTAGGATGATAATTTGCATTACATCCAACATGCCTACAGTCGTGTCAAGCATTCATCTACACAAATATCTCCATTTGAAGCTTGTTTGGATTATTTCCAAAGTCTCCTTTGGATTTCATATTTGGTAAATATATTACAATAAATGGATGTAGTGATGTGGACAAAGCCAAGCATTTCATTGAACAAATTCAACTAGTGCATCAAAGGGTACAAGAACAACTAGAGAAAAGCAAAGCCAAGTACAAAGCAAGACATGACAAGCATTAGGTTGATCATGATTTCCAAGCGGGAGATCAAGTCCGGTTGTACATCAACAAGGAAAGACTACAAGGTGAAGGTAAAAACCTCAAGCCAATAAGATATGGTCCTTTGAAAATCTTGGAGAAGATTGGTAACAATGCTTTCCGATTAGATTTGAGACCTTGCATGCAAATTTATTTTGTTGTGAATGTGGAAATCTTGAGATTGTATGAGCCTCCGATGATTGATGATCAAGAAGAGAATGTTCAAATTCCATTGATCACATTGATTACCATATGATTGACCCAAAGGCAGAGAAATAGAGGCGCAGTGTCTGCCTAACGGTTCAACAAATTGCACCAAAATCAATGGGTTTCGTGGCCGATCCCAACACCTGTTCTTGAAAAAATTTCGCCTTGCAATGCCGCCAAAACCAAATGCCGTTTCCAGTTTTGACAAAGGGACAAATTTGCTGAGAAATAAAGGAGGATGCCTAACTTGGACATTTTTCAGCCTTTTTGAGCCTAAGAAGAGCCTACACAAGGGTTTTTGGGCATTCTGGACATAATGGAAGTGTTATTTTTGTAATTTGAACATTATATGTTGATGCAATTACACATTTGAGCATATAATTTAATTAGCCAACATTGGAAGTTGGACCTAGAGACGTAGCCCAAGAAGGGTGAACTCTGTCATCAAATTGATGTTTTGTGATGCTGCTTGTTGTCTATTTTTCATTGTTAAAATATACAAAATTTAACTTACTTTGTGTGCTTTTGCAATATCGATCCATTTCCCCTAAGACAAACTAGCTTGCAAAACTTTACATGAAACCTTCAATTTTAATTTCAGATCATCTAGGGACTATGGAGTATGACCTATTTTTGAAGATTGAGCCCTTATCTTCCTTTAGCTAAAACAAGAAGGTCCATAGATTCTCTAAATTGGGCTATGAGGGTGCATTTATTGGGAGTAAGAGGCTTCATATGGGTGACATTAGGTAGAAGAGGGACATTCAAAGTTGCAACAAATTTCTTCACAAAATGAGAGTGAGGGTCTTCTTCAAAGTGGAGCTATAAATGGAGCTTGCCAAAGCTTGGAAGGTAAGTGTATCTGTCAATGGGAAGAGGAGATAGAGGGGCTCCCCCCGAGCCATTGCTAAAGTATTGAGGATGAAACAAAAACAAATGTGGTACCCATACCAAAAATATTCCCCCAAAAAATAATCCATGTATGTTAATCATGATTACAAATTAGACACAACTATATTTATGAATCGTAATTAATAAAAATGCTCAACTTTATCTAACTTATTTTTTATCATTAAAAAATGACATTAGGTAGAAGAGGGACATTCAAAGTTGCAACAAATTTCTTCACAAAATGAGAGCGAGGGTCTTCTCCAAAGTGGAGCCTGCCAAAGCTTGGAAGGTAAGTGTATCTATCAACGGGGTGAGGAGCTAGAGGGCCCCCCCTTGAGCCATTGCTAAAGTATTGAGGATGAAACAAAAACAAATGTGGTACCCATAACAAAAAGATTCCCCCCAAAAAATAATCATGTATGTTAATCATGATTACAAATTAGACACAACTATATTAATGAATCACAATTAATAAAAATGCTCAACTTTATTTAATTTACTATTTATCATAAAAAATATGCATTATGAGAAGTAATTTTTTTAGTGGGGTAAACATGCACAAGGGGCTTTGAACATCAAATCCCACAATTTACATAACACTTCATATTATGAAAAGTAAATTAACATAAATATGTTAAACAATTTCGGAAACTATCAATTTAAATGTATAAAATCTTTCAATAATACAAAATATCTCAATTTTTTTGCTTTAAGCATGGCTTAAATGTATAAAATCTTCCAATAATACAAATATCTCAATTCTTTGTTTTGTTTTAAACATTGCTTAGCTTTTGTTGAAAAGGTAAATGCTAAACCACTCTCATGTTTTAGTATTGATATCTCAAGTAAATTTAGTTATATAATAATATTTATTTGTAATATATTGAAATAAATTTAAAATTTGAAAAGAAAAGTTTATTATAATTTAGTTGTCACTTAACTGTTTGTATTATAAAAGATATGGTTATTTTTCTCAAGATATTCCTAGATCTTACATAATTAAAATAATTTAATATATTAGAAAATAAGCTTTAGCCCCACAATAGATAAAATTTATCATAAATTAATTAAAAAAAATAAATGTAACATAAATATAAATTTAATTTAATTATGAATTTAAAAAATATAAATCTTTAATAACAAAAAATATCCAATCTTTCTTTTAAAACATTCAAGCCTTTGTGGAAAAAGTAATGCTAATCTACTTCAAGTTTCATTGCATATTCCATACTCAAGTCAAGAGGAAGAGATAAAAAGGAGAATTTAAGTTTGATATTATATATTAAAAAAGATTTCAAGTAAGTTAATTATGTAATAATAATCAAGTTTATTATTTTTTTATATTATTTTAAAATTAAAAATAAAATTTATTATAATTTAGTTGACTTATTTAAGGTAAATCATATTTGTGGTTTATAAAGAGGTTAACCTATTTTTTTTAAGGAACGAGTAAAGGTTTATATTAATAAATACTGGTTTATGAACTTTAATTCTTATAATATCTTTCCATCATTTAACAGAGAAAAGTTTTAACAATCTATACAAAGTTAAAGCAAGCTTTTAAGTTGCACATTTTTGTTATACTAAAAACATTTCTTCCTATAATTGGACAATGAAATGATATTTTAAGGTACATGAGACTAAAAATAGTCTATGAGACTATTAGTTCTCTGTTTTTTGCCTTTTGCAATTCAATCCTTTTCTTATTCAAATTGATGATGAGTTGGCCCAACTTTCCAGCAATCCCCTTGCTGAAAAGACAATGTGAAGAAACCGATGCTAACATATTCCCATAACTTCCTTTGATGTCTTTGAATGCATCACATTCCAAAATGAAATGTTTTTCCAATTCCACTGCCTCAGATGTGAAAAATGTACACATTTGTTCTTCCCAAACTTCTTTAGGCCTTTCGCATTGTCTTGTTTCACACCGAAGTTGATGTGATTTGGTCCTTAATTGAGCAATAATAACCTTTGCCCTCCACGGAATGTTAGCTCCGTTGAATTATTTTTGTTGTAGATCACATGTAGGGTTGAATTCCTCAATGTAGTACTTCTTCTTTCTACCCAACTCTTTTCCCCATACCCTTTGACAAAACTTCTCCATAATAAAATCATTTAGCTCCTTGCTATTTGTGGGATAAGCATTGAGGTAGATATTCCATTTTTGCATCCATGTGTAGTTTTGTTTCATCCATGTTTTCTTTCTTTCACTCATGCCTTCATTGAAGATAACATTAGGTCATCTACCCACTCCCATTTGCTCAATTCTTTTTAGATATCTTATGAGACGAACCATAGCAATTGCTTCGATGGGAGTTTCTCCTGTGTCACTCAACATTATCTCATAAGGTACCAAACTTTTTATTTTGAACTTGCTCATGGTCAAGTGTTTTTGGATTTTCCCAATTTGTTTCCATTTTGAGAGGAGGGTGCTGCTAGCCCACAATTCACACCCATATAGCATCACTGGACAAAATAGGAGTCCAAAAAGCACTTTAATCGTTTTCCAATCCCATAACTATGCCTCTCTACATCTGTTTTTAAGAGCATGTAATGCTTTCCACCCTCTTAAAATTCTCTTATTTCTATAGTCCTCCCAATTAATTTTGTTGTTGAAATCAATCTGGAGGTGCTTGTACTCATTTACTTCTTCAAGAATTTTGCCTTCAAAGGAGAAAGTATGCTGGCTTTGCTTCCTTTTATTAGAGAAAATCATTATTTTGGTCTTGCTAGTATTGACTTGCATCCCACTGCTCTACAAAAATGCTCAAGGGCATATAGGTGCATTTACTATCCATGGGCCGATTTAGAAGCCAATACAATATCATCATCATATAAAAGAAGCTTTATCACAAACTCCCCCAACTAAACATCATCTCCACCTTGCAAATTTAGCCACTCTTCTAGTTTATCAATATATAAACCAAAAAAAGTAGGGGATAAAGGACAACCTTACTTGACTCCAATGTCACTTCTAAAGATTTCTGAAAACCTATTGAGGTTCTAATTTTAACTTTCACCTCTTCATAAAGTCTATGGACAACGACTCTATAATGCAAAGGAATTTCAAGTTCTTCCATTTTACGCCACAACTTATCTCTAGGGACTGTGTCAAATGCCTTTTGAAGTCAACAAAGCAACATAATACTTCTTCTTTGTCCTCCCAAACATTTTCAACAATGTGTCTCAACGTGATACCATGATCCATTGTAGAATGCTTTGGCCTAAAATCTGCTTGTCCTCTTGCCCTCTTTTCTTTTACGTCTGCCCACTTACTGATTCTATTTTCTACCATGCTATGGAAAAGCTTTGCAAACAAAGGATTGATCATAATGGTTCTATAGTTGGAAGGATTATTAATGTCTCCACTTTTAAAAAGGGGTATTGCTATGCTAGTTGTCCAATCTCTTGGGAATCCTTGCTGAATGATGTTGTTGAATATTTCCATGATGTGCGGTGCAAGAGTGTTCATTCCCCATTTTAGATACTTTGCTCGAAGTTCAAACAAGTCCTTTACCTTTCCTGTTTTCAGCTTCTTAATTCCAATCTACACCTCTTGTAACGTGAATAGCTTTGAAGTTGTGTTGATCCTAGGGGGAGGCTCCACCTCAGATTCTTTCTCATAGAGTTGCCTTGCATATTCAAACCATTGATTGGCTATAATATTATTTTCAATTTGCTTCTTCCTTGGTTGAAGTTCCTGCCATAAAAGCTTTGGATTATTCTTGCTTAGATATATTAACTCTTGTTGCCTTGTTTGCATGAACTCATCTTTTTTCCTTTTTAGTATCTGCTTATATAACTTTACATTCATCTTCTCCTTGCCTACCTTTTTCAAGGTTCTCCTTGCCATTTTGCATTCCCCATCAAACCAAGCATTTACAGGAAAACAATTTGATTTTGATTTCCTATTTTTTGCTATTTTGCACTTCTCAAATGCACTTTGAATTATATTTGTGAACTCATGATTGTTGAAGCTTTTGAAACCAGTTTTTTCCTTCTGAATTAATCTCTCTAACATTGTCTTGAAGATAGTATACTTTTCTTGTATTAGAAGAATTTTGCCCCTTGATAGTGATTGCCAAGAGCATTGGGTTTTCCTCCTATGTTGCCTTTCTTCTAACCATGATAGCTTTATATAAATTGGGTTATGGTCTAATTTTAAGTCCCAAATATGCTCTCCAATCTTAACTTCATCTATATTTTCTATCAAGCTTTGTGAACACATCACATAGTTAATGACACTTGCCCCATTGTATGTGTTGCATGTGAAGTTCCCATACATTTTCCGTCTATCTAGGCCATTGCAAATAATTAAATTGAAATCCCACATAGTGTAAGCAACTCCTCCCCAAAATGATTGCTAAGTTTGTCATCTTCTGAACATCTCACCCATTGGGGGTTCTCCTCTTCAGTGGGCCAAATAGGATTGTGATCCTTTTTACAACAAAGAATACTAGCTTGATTATTTGTTGTTCTAGCATTGAAATCTCGCACTAAAAGAACTTCTCCTTGTTGAGAGTACACGACAATATATTGCTTTAAAGATGTATACAGATCCTTGCTGTCTAGCCCCTTATTTTTGTAAGTTTTTGAGACTTGAAGGGCAAAATAGCATGTTGTAATTCTGATGTGATTCTCATTCTCTAATATTTTGAACCATAAATATTGTTTATTTGCATCTTCTTTAATTAACTGAATGTGATGACCTTTTTCTTTCACTAAAACTAGTATCACCCCCATGTTCCCCCATACCCTTTGCCATTTTCTGCTACCTTGTTCCAACTTGCTAACTTCAAATAACCATCAAACATAGGAGTTTTGCAACCGTCATGTTCATGAGTTTCAGTGAGACAAATTATGTCTCTACCTTCCACAATAGGCCCTAACCCAAGTCTCCTCCTCCAAGGGTAACCTCTACAATTCCAACAAACTAAACCTAGGTAGAAATGGGTAGGATTTTACTGCTATGTAGTTTGGCACATAAGACTCAAATTTGAGTTTTCACCCCTTTTCATCCATGCTGATCTTTTCGTTTTCCTCCCTATTATCGAATTCTCTGTTTTTTCTTTACTGCCAACTTGTTGCCATGTTTTTCCAGGTGGTTCAAACATTGCAATAGCTGCTTTACCCTTCTCTCCTCTTGTTGTTTGTTGGTTAAATCTTCTTCGAGGAAGAAGTGTGAGCCTTTCAAGAGTTTCTTTTTGCCCAAAAGCTGGTGTTTGTCTTGTACACTTGCCACGATGACTTTTATGGGTCGAGGCCTCTCTTCGCATATCTTCCCCACCCTCCTTTCTTGGAAAAATTTCCCTTTCCAATGTAGTTTCTCTTTCAGAAAGTCTCTTGTCAAATTGAGAGTACTTTCATTCTTCCCATAATCTCTTCTCCCCCTGATAATAAAGTTTGTTTCCTCGTCGTTTCTTTCTTTGTGTTCTCTACGAGCACTTGCATCTTCTTCTTCCTCTGTCCTTATGTAACCATTAGCGTCTTCAAGTCTAGCTTTGATTTCTTTTGGACTGTCTTTCCTATTATTCTTTTTTGCCTTCTCTTTCAAAATGTCTGTTTACTGAGATACTTGTGTATCTACTTGAGTTGCTTTAGAAATGATCAGATCCTTGTTTGTTGCTATTGATTCTTTCATGGTTTGCCACACTGTCTTCATGCTTTGCCATTCTTGTCTTCCTGCTTCTAGAGCCTCTTGTAACATTGTTACTTGTTCTTTTAAAATTCTATTACCTTCCATTAAACATCGATTTGCAACTCTGATCTCTGAAATTTTGCAGTCCTTTTCCTGTTCTTTGGCTTCCAAAATCTTTAGCCTTGTCGCGGCCTTCATTAGTTCTTGGACATAAAGATATGATGACCAAGTAAGAGGTGTAGACGTGGGACTGTAAATGTTTGATTCTTTTTTATTTTTGTTGCTCTTATTTATTTTCTTTCTCTGGAATCATTTTCTTCTTATTTCTTCCCATTTAAGGTGAGCAAGCCTACGCCTTAAAATAGCCCGATATTGCTTTGCATTTACCCAAATCCACTTTCCTGTTTTATCTGTTGAAGCAATTTTGACTTGACCCAAATGATTTGTTTCCACAAAACCTGAGATTTCCTTGCCATTTTTAACATTTACCATTGATTTGCCTTCCATTATAAGAGAATTCAATGGCTATCCGCTCGGTAACTATAACTCTGACTGAACGTGCTTATAATCTTTATGTGATATCTTGGGTCTGTTCAAATCCAACTTGCTTCAGAAGGTCCGTGACTGTTTCAGGGAATTTCCGGCGCTTGGACTGTGGTTTTGCTATTGCTATTTTTTCTGTATCTTTGTCAATGGGTTATAGCAAAAATATTGTACTTCTCTTAGGGTCCTCTATTGGCTCACATGAAAAGAGTGAAGATAATTTGATAACAAATCAATAATAATCGAAACCACATAGACGCCTCAAATCGCACTCCTGCAATATGGTCCTAGTGTAATACACCCTCAACATATTTTTACATATTAAAAAAAAATAAACTTTTAGTTATTAAAAAGTAATTTTAAATAATATTCTTTACCATCATCATTAAAGTAAACTCCAGAACCAATCATTTATCTTTTAATAACATATCACTATAAACCATATAACACACTTGATTACAATTTAACTTCTTAACCCATGAAAAATTAATAATAATGAGTCAAAGTTAAATTTTAACGATTTAACTTTCATATATCCACCATTCAAATCTACAATCTCACTCTTGCCCAAACATATTTTACCCATCAAATTAATGCACTTTAATAATTTTTATTGTATATTTATTTTGGGTTGAAGCATCAGGTTGACTGAAAAAAACGTAAAAATGGATACCGTTTTCACCCATAGATAGATATGTACAAGAAGTGTTCCTAAGTAAAGCAAGTTACTAAATTCTAATCTCATAAGTCTTAAAACCCTAACCCTAATTCCTTTTAAGTGCCACTCTGCCGCCTTTAAATTGCACCCTGCCGCTGTCTGAACAGAGGCATTTTGAAAATGTATACTAATCACTGCATGAAGCATTAGCATGGGGATTTTAAGCTGGTGCTTCTTCGATCAATGGAAAATATACGTGCAGTTTTTTGTGAAGCCAACGCTAACACTGTTAGCATGTTTTTTAAACTGCAAATTGTTGTGTTCTACTGTCTACGGCGATAAAGATAATGAAAATTGGGGCAAAGGTGATATGGAATGGGTAGAATTGAAAAGAAAGAAGGGCAGAGAGAACTGGTGCCGAAGTGGTATGTTTACTAATCCTCATGCATGCAATCTAGATAACATTCGTTTATTACATTCTGCTCAACTTGAAGCCTCGGATTTTCCTTGCGCTCGACAGGTATGAAGGTTGATGAGTGCTTTTGATGAGTGATATAGATTAGTGGGTTTATGGATTTTGAGTTTATTCTCTATTCTGTTACCATTCCTGTGCGCATATTCCACTATTGGTGCCCTCTTCCGGAGTTGCACTGTTATTGTTAGCAACTCCATGATCTTGTTCTTTTTGTTCGCATGCTTTTCTATGGCATTGACCTTATTTGTCATCTTGTCTTGTTTCGTCCTTCAATCTCGATCCCGTCTTCAGTAATGTAGCATGTCACCTGTGCTGTCATCTCATTTCCGTGCATGCAGCCTGATTCCCTTTGTATGCACATCCCACGTTTTCATATCTGCAATCTCAGTCCCGTCTTCAGTAATGTATCATGTCACCTTTGCTGGCATCTCATTTCTGTGCATGCAGCTTGATTCCCTTTCTATGCAGATCCCGCGTTTTCATATCTGCAAACACGTGTAAGAATATGTAAATTGACAGATGTAAATAAAGGTTTGCCAAACCAAAAACTATGGTGCAAAATATTTGTGAACTCGTTATCCTTGAGTTTGGACCAGAAATTTCACCCTAGAGGTTGGTGCAGCTAAAAAAAACCTTAAAAGCATAAGGCCACAATAAAGAAATAAGAAGCAGAGGTTGATGCTTTTTAAAGAACCTTAAAAGCATAAATGACCACTCTAAAAGAAATGAAGCACTACTGGGGAGACTTGGATTGAAGTAGTGTGACAGTGACGATGATATTCCATACTTACCACTTCTCATCATTCCCTTGATATCACGTCCATTCTTTGGGCTTGTTGTCATTGGTTCTTCTCATCATTCCCTTGATATCACGTCCATTCTTTGGGCTTGTTGTCATTGGTTCATTGTGATTGACACTCTTCTTATCCTCATCGTTGAGCTTGGACCAGAAACTTTGCCTTGGAAGTTTATGGATCTAAAAGAACTTTAAAATCATAAAATCATAAATGGCCACAATAAAAAAAAGAAATGCTAAAATGCAAAAGATGGCTAGGACAATCATTAGTGCATGGGCAAAAGCCTAGCATGAGCATTACCTCCCTCATTAGCCATCTCCCAGTTCCTTGAGCACTAATGCTCCATCACCATAAAAAAGGAACTCTTGCATGCAACAACCTTGATGAGTGATAAATGGAGTCATCATTAAGGGGTCAATAAAAGCTAAATCAATAAGACCAAGCTTGGGCTCCTAAGCTATGCTCCCAATCAAAGCATTATCCAAAAAGTTATAAAAGGATGAAGGAACTCTTGCATGCACTAACCCTCATGAGCAATAAATTGACTCATAATTAATGGGTAAATTAATGCTAAATCATTAAAAACATGCTTGGGCTCCTATGCTATCTTCTCAATCAAAGCATTATCAAAAATGAAGTTAAAGGTGCACCAAAGGGGTGGAAAAAGCAGGTTTAGAAAAAAACTCATGCCTCCATGATTGCTCCCTCTTTACATCTGTACATTCATGATGATGGGCCTCCATCAACTAGTTACATGGTAGTGGCACCTTGCCTAAAGGTTTTCCCTTCCATTGCCACTACTATTATAGGACCTGTCACTTACTCTTAAAGGTTGGAAACACCTAATAGGGTTGACCATCTATCCATCCCTAATACAAGTAGGGAACACTTTTACAGGACTTGGTCTAGTTAGATATTTGAAGGTGATCTCAGTTTGAAGTGCTAATATGCCCCTAAAATAAAGTATGGTCCACTATGGTGCATCTGTGGTCATTGTCCCTAATGATTGGTGACTTTCACTTGATTTTGAGATGGTTTTGTCAGCTGGTTCTTCACATAGCAACAAGGGCCTTTGAGGGAACCTTACATCACTCCATTGCATAGCATGCCGTGATAATTTTACACTTTCTAGAGAGCAATCTTGACCTTGCAGATGCAGTGCTGCCCTTCCAGAGCAGAGCGTTGGGCACTTGATGATTGGATAAGGATGATTGATACCCCAGGGCACACTTACGTGCTGAAACATTGAGCTCCTCTTGCTTGTTGTTGGATTTACTTGTTGTTGTACCCAACGGACATAGGACGCTCCTAGGTGGGCCTTGAAACTGTTTGATGGGTGCTTCTTTTTCTGAAGTCCAGATGGTGATGGTCATCCCGGGGTGAAAAGGGAGGACTTGTACTCATTCTTTGAGCTCTAACATTAGAGAGGGAAGGTGCCATGCCATCCATCTAGTCCTTGAGAGGGTGATGTAGAGCACACAAAGCATGTCTTTTGGACATGGAGGCACTTTGAGGCACTTCTTGAGGCGATGATTATGATGGCGGTACATCTTTTTAGCCCATTTCACACTTTTTTGTGGCATTTAATGCTAAAAAAGGAGATGACATCATGTTTGTAGAGGAAATCGAACCACATTTGTGGGTATTTATTGCATTATTTTATTGTTTTGAGCTATAAGGTTGGCCTATAACTTGTTGTCTTGTCAAACAGTTTAGTGGATGGTTGTGGATGAAATTCCAAGGTTTCCGTTCCTAAACCTTTCAAATGCAAAATTTGGTGTTTATTATACTAAAACCTTTCAAATGCAAAATTTGGTGTTTATTATGCTATAACCTTCCCAATTACGGCTGACACCCTAATTTGGGATGAAACCCTAGTCCTTAGCCAAGCTTCAACTTGAAGCCTATTTGAGGGTTCCCCTATTGCTTGGTTGACTTAATTTATTAAGGAAATCATTTCTGTGACTTCTACATGTCTAGATTCTCCTTTTCATTGCCTATCAATAAACCTAATTTGCAGCAGTCATTTGCTAGTCTAGGGTTAGAATACTTGTTCTTTTATAAAGAAAATTTGAGTCTATTTAGGCTTTAAACTATCTTTCCTTAGACTATTCATTCATATCACATTGAGCCCTCTAGTTAGAATACCCCCTTATAGCTGAATATAGGGTCACCTCCCTTGTGGTGAAATTCTGCTAAAGAGCAGGAGGAAGGTTGCTGAGATGACAGTGGCGATCCTTCCTCATTGTTGCCATAGGGTCAGGCCCTCGCCTAGTGAATCCCCTCACAAGGCCTGCTAGATTTGCGGCAATAAGGCCCAAATAGGAACCCTGATACAACCAAGTGTTGCCCCCCTTTATACCTTTAAACAGTAATTTTATGTTCACGTGGCCATGTGAGCTGGGAGGATACCAACAAAGCAAAAATAGAGGACATAGGGCACATTTTGTTGTTTTATTGCAGGAAATTGATATACGTGGCAGTGGTTCAATATTAAGCATTTTTCATCATTATTGAAATTGTTCTCTCATGTTTGCACATTTCCATATTATTAAATTTGAAGTTTCATATTTTTCTATTTGTCATTTCCTCACCATGTATGGGAAGGGAAGAAATGTCAATGTTTGTTGGTGAATCATGAATGTCAATTAATGGATGCATGGACATTGGAATGATTAGATTCATTCCAGTGGCTCAACTTTAAGCATTTTTCATCATCAGGAATATTCTTCTGTCATTGAGTCTCCACATCTCAATTTCATTAAGTTTGAAGTTTCACATTTTTCTATTTGTCATTTCCACACCATGCCTGGAAAGGAAAGGAATGTCCATGTTCAATGCTGGATCATGAATGGATCTGAAGACATATCTGAAATATTGCTCATTTACATCAATGTCAGGGATTTCTTCCCCATATTTTATTGCATATATCAAATTGATATCTGGATCCCCGATATACCTTCCTGCCCCTGCTTTTGAAAATTGATGTGCCCACACCCATTCCCTCCTGCTTCACATACATGTACGCTGTTAACTTGGTAATTTTTATCTGAAATATCTTCTATCACTAAATGGCACTAGCTTGCAATAAGATATGATTTTCCTCCTTTTGTGATAGGATCAGTTATCTATTCCAGGGACTAGATCCTTAAGGTTTTGATAAGATTTCTGTGTCAACCTTATGAAGTTCCATTTGGCCTTGTAAAACTCAAAAGACCATCTAAGTTAAGTGACCTTCTTTAACATTTTATCAATCTCTCTCAGGGAAATTGATGATTAACATTTGGTTTCCTTTGGAATTACATTTTGATAGGTTTTAATTGCCAAAGTATGCATCATTATCATCTTGTAGTCCTGATAAACCATGCTTGAACAGTTTCACACTCCACTATGAGGCTATTTATCAATTGGTATATTTACTATCCACTCAAGATATGTCTTGCTGCAAATCATTTAAGAATTGTTTGAAGGGTCTATCACCAACTTTGAGTAAGTGCAACTCAGCTTTGATCTGTGATCTGTTTGGTTTATGATTCATTGTCATGTATACTATATGTCTTAGCTTTATTGCTCTTGTTTGCTTTATTATTAAATGATTATACCGGTTTGGAATGGTAATCATTCTAGTTATCTCTTATGCTTAGAGTGGCATTAAACATTTCAAAGCATGTGTGTAATAAATGGTCACCAATTTGTTTGAGTTTGGTGATAGCGTTCCTGATCATATAATTGGAGATGAGAAATGTGTTTTTGAGATTCCTCATCACAGTTGGGAATGCAATCAAATCTACCAACAAGATAACAATGTCAGTCCATGTGTTTAGGGTACATAAAACTGATGGGATTGTTCTCAATAATCAAGCTCGAAGACTTTTGCTTTGTAAAGGGTTTATTTTTATATTTAAGGTTTGAAATCAGGAGCAATGCCTCCAGACAATTGTATGGATATCTATCTCAAGTCTTTTCGAAGTTGTTGGTCAGGACCTCTACCATTCCTGAAAATATAACTATTTCGTACTTGATTTTCTATATGTAGAAAGTTGTCAAGCTTATACATGGGAAACATTTGGTCTGAGCAAAATTTGAATGGTTTTGGTTGATGTCTAAATGTTCTTATTGTTAATGATAACAGTATTAATCATTGTCACCGATAAGCTACTAGAAATGCTGGGGTGCCAGACGGTTATGGCAAACTGAGGTTACCTGTGCTTAACAATGAATAAGTGCATGAATGTTTGGTGTGAGAAAAGTTTGAATGGTTTGTGTGAGGTCTAAATGTTCTTATTGTCAATGACAGCTGTATTTATCATAGTCACTGACAAGCTACTCGAAATGCTGGGGGGGCAGACAGTCATGGCAAATTCCATTTACCTGTGCTTAACACTCTTATTTCTACCCATGAGTGCAGTCCATGTAGTTTGTTTAGAACTTTAGATGAGTGCATGACATAGACTGAGGGATAGAAGTTACAACCAAAGAGAGACCTGGTGGTTGCATTGATGGTTAAATATAGACAAAGGTGCCTGAAATAAGCATGTTTGTATTGGAATAGTTGGTGATCTAAGGAAAACCAAGAAACACATTCTCCAGGTAGCTCTGGGAATTGAGTTAAACGAGTTATATGTTTGCACCATAACTGAGAGTTTTTGAAAAATTACTTTTAGCAGTTGGCAACCCAAACATGAAAAGAGGCAGGGGAAAGAAATGACTTGACATTCATATTCACACTCTTTATCTCATGAGAAACACAGGGGGGCACATTCTGGTCTAAAAGTGAAATATCCCATTTCCTTTGCTTTAAACTGAGAATATTTGGGGCATTTCTGTAAATGCAAGTTTTTAGTAATCTCTGATCCCCTTTGGCAGATTGTTGATAAATAATAGGGCCCTAAAATGTGTTTTGAAGCAAAATTTGCGGCATAAAAGAAAGCTCTAGGTTGTCCAATTTCTTAAACTAGTTTTTTGTATGGATTGTTTCACTAGCTGGATAGCTGTTCTGTGCGGGAAAAATGGAATTTGGAATTCTGCATGGGCTAGATGTGAAGGTAGCAAATCCTAATGAAGCAGTTTTCAAAAATCTCTGCATGTAGTGTGTATTCAAGCCTTCATTTGAAGCTGAAAGACATTATGTTTTAATCTGAAAGAGGAAAAAATGAAACGAGTCATTGAGCTAATGTGTATAAATTTTCATTTAGATGAAGATGATGAAGAAGGAAGTGCCAAGTAAATAGATCTTTGATTGGGAGTTGTAGGATTATTTTCAACTGACATTCTTTTCTCAATTACTGTTTAGGTTGTTTAAAAGCCTTATTTTCTAGGGCTGTTTTTTTTAACAACAAGGCTTTTGCTGACAAGATTGTTGATGAATGTATATAAATTTTCATTTAGATGAAGATGATGAAGCCAAGGAAGTTCCAAGAAAATAGATCTTTGATTGGGAGTTGTGGGATTATTTTCAACTGACATTCTTTTCTCAATTACTGCATATTGTGACCAGTGAGCTACAGTGGGAGACTTTTTTTTCGAGGATTAGTAGAAGAGAGCTTATGAAGCAGTTCTGCTAAGCGGAATGCCTGCTGATTTGCAAATTGTGCAAGCTGATCTGAAGTTCCGACAGATTGGGTAAGAAGGAAATAATGCCCACCCATCTTTCCTTCTCCCATGGCAGGGATGGCTACAGCACCTAGTGCCTGCGCTGAAATATGATAGCATTCATTGTGGAAGTGCTATAATGATTGTGTAGATGCTCCATGCTTCTAGTGATGTAATGGGCTAACAAACATTAGGTGTTATTAGAAGGAAAATGAGTTGTGGTTGCAAAAACTCATTATTCAAGTAGTATATTGGGAACTCCTTTCATATCAGGCTACCAGGAGAGGTCCTCTTTGAAGGAATACCTACCGAGTATATCTTTGAAGGAATACCTACCGAGTATATCTTTGTATAACTATTCATTAAAGGAAGAGGAAATTATTGGTCTACCAAATGATACCTTTTAAAAGGAATAAGGAGTTGTTTATTTTGTTCTTGTCCAAGTGAGATAACAGGTGGCCTGATAGTTAGAACTGGCTGCACCTATCATTAGTGAGTAGAAAAGGAGCAGCAATGACAAGAAATAGGCCAATGTGAATGGAGAGGATTCTAACGATGCTTTGAGTTAAGACACATTTATTTTAGTAGTATATTGGGAACTTCCTTAAAGGGATATCAACAATTGTAATACTTGTTTCTTTCATGAATTGTGTTGGCAAGGGATTGTGAATCTTGCAGGAACGAAGGTCTTGATCTTGATCTATGGCATTGTATTCAACGAGTTACAATTGGAAACAATTTTTTTGCAGATCAATCTATATGACAGCACTT
The DNA here is from genome assembly GCA_000404065.3 of Pinus taeda. Lineage (NCBI taxonomy): Eukaryota > Viridiplantae > Streptophyta > Pinopsida > Pinales > Pinaceae > Pinus > Pinus taeda. The sequence continues at coordinate 28,930 of APFE031291694.1, forward strand.
CATTGTGGAAGTGCTTCTCTATTAATGGAATGTGAGCTAATAAACATAAGGTGTTGGCAATGGAGAAATGGGTTGTGTTAGCAAAAACTCATTATTCAAGCATATCAGGAACTACTTCCATATCAGGCTACCAGGAGAAGTCCTCCTTGAAGTAATATACCTACGAAAGATATCTATGTATACTTTTCATTATAAGAATAAGAAGTTTTTGGTCTACGAAATCATAGATGCTACCATTTAAAAGGATTAGAGTTAGCTTATTTTGTTTTCTTGTCCAAGGGAGGTTAGCAGGCTGCTTGGTAGTTACAACTGATTTCAACTGTTATCAGTGATTATTAAAGGAGCAACAATGACAAGAAATGGGTTGTGTGCAAGTTATCATTATTTAAGTAGTATGTTGGTAACTTCTTCCATATCAGGCTACCAGGAGAAGTCCTTGAAATATTACCTATCATTTTTAATCAAAGGAATAGGAAATTATTGATCTACTAGTGATACCATTCAAAATTAAAAAGGAGCTGTTGGTTATTTTGTTCTCTTAGTTAAGGAAGATAGCTGGCAGCGTGGTCATTACAACTGATTGCAACTGTCATCAGCAATAAGAAAAGCTGTAGCAGTGACAACAATCATTACTTAGCCTCCTTTCCTTATGGTATGCATTTCAGTATCCCATTTCATTTGGTTTAACATTCTTCTGTCACTATTCTTCTCTTTTTGCCCCTATCTGATGTAGAACCTCTTCGTTTCTCCTTCTCTCCAAATTTTGCAGTTTGAGGATGTTGAACTGGAGTGAACAAGGTCCCAGCTATGAAGATTTGAACCATTATGGGGCTAGTGGGAGCAATGGTCCAGACTACCTGCAAACCATGCGAATTATTTTAGTGAAAGACATCGGTGAATGTTTTTGATTTACAGTTAATACAAAGAAATCTGGTGTCTTTTGGCTGACTTACCCCTGGGTTTCTACTCAGCCTTGTTATATTTGTTGGTCCTGTATTTTATGTGTCACCATTTTTATGCCTATATTTTATTCTTCTTTTGTCATGTGGGATGAATACTAAAAGCCATGCCTAGATGTGTCACCTTTCTCATATAAAAAGTTGTTTAATCACACATTACCCATAAGAGCGATAGACACAGAGAAAGTCTCATTCGAGTTTCTTCTTACTTTTATGCTGGAGCAAACCCTTTTAATGCAGAGGAAAACTCTCTAGTTCTCGGTATGTTGTTCCAAGCTTTTGTGCACTTCCGTGGGCAGAGTCCTTTAATAAAATCAGAAATCTCTTGCACAAATTCTCACCAACAGTGCTATCCAATGTTAGTTCTTTGGCTATATCTATAACTGCTTGATGTGCATTTACAGTGATGTTGGAATACAGGAATATTATGCTTACGTTAGAGGAGGGCAATGCATTATGTCTTCGTTGTCATTTAGGATATTTAGTTGAAACTGGAAATTTATGCCTGTCAACTTTTCCGTATATTGAACTTATTTCATCTGAACTCACGTTTTGTCACTGTTGTTGAAAACACTAATGTTAGGGTTGATTCGATAATAATTGAAAGAAAAGATACTATTTTGCAGAACACGTTGATGCTTTTTTCTTATCCATTGATATTCCTCTAGTACCATATACTATTTTTTTTGTTTTTGTTTTCTGATAGTGCTAGACTTTAATAAGGCTGAACACGGAAAATTCTTGGAAAGAATTTTGCCCGAAGCACAAGGGATCCAGGTGCTTTTTAACAAATAAGAATTTTTCCGTTTACTCAACCCTTCAACAAGCTACATTACCTGCGGTTTAGTTAAAATTAATAATAAATATAATTAAGATATTAATAACTTTGTTATTAAAATGGTTCAAAAATTATAATGATACAAAGTTAATACCGTGGATACGGCTTAAAAAAATGGTAGATGGAAATTTAAACATAAAAAATTAAAAGTTATTTTAATAATTCTAATTACTCTTATTTTAAAAATTCAAAACATTAAAATTCAAAATAATAATATAGATTGAAAAATATAATACACTCAATACTTTAATTAATTTATTTAATTATTTTAAATTAAAATTATAATAAATATGTTATATTAATCAACATTACATATAATTATTATAAATATATTAAATTAATCAACATTACATATAATTATTTTAATGATTCTTTTAATATTTAAAAAGTTGAAGACTTCAATTTACATATTAAAAGGTTCTTCAATTTACATATTAATTACAAATTTACTTTACAAATTAATTATAAATATCATAATTAGATTTAAGTCTTTATGTTATAAAGATATGAAATATCTATCTTTATGAAACCAAGATACCAAATTTAGGAAAGCGTCATATGATATTGGACAGCTAGATAACATATATTTACATATATAAATAAATTCTCAAATAAATATTTTATGTACTTTATTATAAATATATTTATATATTTTATTATAAATGCAAAAATAAATGTATTAAGAAATATGTCTAAATTTTATCATATATTACTTAAAAAAAATCGGTATTAAATGGACCTTAACGCTAGTGTTTTTCCAGAAAATCTTTGTGTTAGCTTTGATATCCAAGAAGAGGATGGATTTTATTGATGGAGTATTATTATACCTGTCGAAAGTAGCAGGTATATAGCGATTGATATCGCTTTGACTATGTATTAATTTTATTTGACTTTTTAAATATCAACCGCTATTCAATATTTTAACCAAAGTTTTACACAAAAAGTGAATTTTTAAAATTATTTAAATATTTTTCGATGGTTTTCATTGGCTATTCAGCTTTGGGGTCTTATTGCAGCCATCGAGCTTGCTTTTAAGCGAAGTTTTCCTTTATCCAAAGTTTTTTGGGGTATAATTGCAGCTTATTTTTAACTGAAGTTTTGCCTTTATCCAAAAAAATTAAAAGCGAAGTTTATTGGTTTGTGTTTATCTACCATTTATAAAAACTGAAATTTATTGAGTTTACATTTATGCAAGGATTTTAAAAAGCCAAAGTCAATCTTTGGGTTTATCTCAAGGTTTTTAGAAACCAAAGTTTGAGTCTGTTTATCCAATAACCAAAGTAAACTTTCCTTATCATTGTTTCCAAAATTTGAGTGGATTTATCCAACAAACAAAATAAATTCTCCTTATCATAGTTTAAACAGTTTAAACATATAGCGCTGTGATATTGCCATTTGGTTCTTACTAAGGCCATTTATCAAACTATTCAAATATTTCCTTTAAAGCAATGTTAATCGGCAGGTAGTAATCTTTGTGTTAGCTTTGATATCCAAAAAGAGGATGGATTTTATTGATGGAGTATTATTTAATTTGAGCATAGCTTATATTTTAAGTTTATTGCTTTCAATTGGAGTTTTGTTGATTTGAGATGAGAATTTATGATTCTGACTATAGGTACACCATGCATTTAATAATATTTAAAAATATTTGAGTGTACATTGTAATGATTGCATAATAAGAGTGTAACTAATTATCTCTCTTTACTAAGTGAAATTGCGATGTCATGCTTTCTAGGCCCTGTTGCAGGCTAGATTGGAGGAGCCTATCATTAAATATTTAGAGTGTGCATGAAGATTAAAGCTCCCCCATAAAACTTTTATTAAATTAATAGCAACGCTGTTATGAATTCAATGACATTCTTGATAGGTATAGAATGACATGACACAAATGGTTTTATTACAAAGTGGAGAGTGGGATGTATTGTAGTTATTGTTTTTTTATTAATTACATTTGTACATAAGTAATGATGACAAAATAAGAGGTATAAAAATTGAACCAATCACATTTTAAATAAATAAATTTAAATATTATGAAAAATAAATAAAATTCAATTGTTAATGTTAAACTGTGGAGGACTTGCAAATATTTTTTGGTCAAACACAATTAATAGGTAGTCAATGTAACACTGAATACGTTATACATTGCCTCTACCAAGTATAATAATGGAAAAGATTATGTTCATGGAAGCTTCTGAAGAATCTTTGTATAATGTGGATCTTGTCGAGAAGTTTGTACATGAGTTGTGCATTTTGATGGGTAGGTTGTAGATACTAGTTGTGGATAAAATCATTACATTCAATGACTACTCGTGATTACTAGTTCTGACCAGTGTTAGATTTGGCAGTGCTTATATCAAAATTCTCAGAAGATGTAGACATTGGTGATGAATAATCATTGTATTCTATGAATACTCTTGATCACTCGCATGTTCCAACAAGTATTAAATTTGACAACACTCATTAAATTTCTCGAAAGAGAGGCTACTCTAATCAAATTTCATTCTAATGAAGAAGATTTATTGTGTTCTGCCTCTATAGAGAGGTCTGTGATCACTGATTCAACATATACCCATTTTGCCTTTTTCGAGTTGATGACGTCCAATTTAAGGGTCATAGTTTGTTTGAGGTGTTTGTTGATCACAATATATATGGTATCATACTTTTGTTTTTGGGGTGTATTTTTGTCTTCTTGAATCTATATTAAGATTTTTGGTTATATTTATTTTTGTTGAATTTATGTTTAATTCTTTGGGTTATTAATAATAAATGAATATACTTGTCCAATATAGATGGTTTATTCAACAAAATGTTATCTATGACGTGGTTAAATAAGGCTTTGGATGTGCATAAAACTTGTGTATTGAAGTGTGGTAATACTATAAAATGCATATTTTAAATCTTTCCATATAAATTCCAACTTTCCTAATGAAATCAATTTCAATTTGCGGTTATAACATTATGTTAACTATGACTCTCTTAAGATCTCTGCTTATATATTTTCTTCTTGAATCTATGTCAAAATCTTAAGGCTGTTTTACAATTTTCCCGGTTCATCCAGTGAAATATTATCTATGTTGTGATTAAATAAGACTTGGGACGTAGTAATAAATCTAATTTACAGAAAGTAGGTAGTGCTATGAGATGCATATTTTGAATTGTTTTATATAAATTCCACTTTTTTACTGAAATCAAATTCAATACATGGTTACAAAACTGTGTTAATTATGACGATAAGATTCGTCATATTTTGTGTTGAATCTATGTTTAAATATTTAGGTTATGTCTGAAGTAATGAATAGACTTGCTCAATGTTCATGGTTCATCGAGCAAAATTTAATCTATGTTGTTGTTAAATAAGGCTTAGTGCTTGGTAAGTTTTACATATTGAATGTAATGATATTAAATGTGTATTTTGAATTGTTTTATACAATTCAATCTCTCTTACTGAAATCAATTTCAAATGAGGGTTGGAAAATCATGTTAACTATGACTATTTTAACATCTTTGGCTATGATTTCTTGTGGAATATACATCCAAACTCCTTGGATTGTATTATTATCAACCTATATTTATTTGAACCTTGGATCTATCAAGCGTCGAAAGGGATAAAATCTCTCGAAGTGCAAGCCTCCTTTTTTGAGTGCAAAACTTGAGGAAAGGTTTGCATCTTGAGAGATTTGATCATTCTCGACACTTGATATATCTGGGGTTAAGATGGATATGGGATGGTTTAAGTTCTGTTCAGCCACAAAAATATGTTGAATATATAATTAATTTGATTTGCTCATTTTAAATGTATTAAATACGTCTAAGAATAATTTGATAATTTTAATACATGCATTTAGTACAAATGTTGAATGATGGAAAATGAAAATAATAAGAATATAGTCAATTAGAAAATATTTTACATTGTGATTGATTTCAATCCCTCTTTTTTTCCTGTTTTTCTTACAATCACACACTACTTTTTGCATCTTTGCATACTAATCATATGAAAAGGGAGGTTGAAATCGTATACCATTTATCTCTTTAACTCTAGATATTGCAGTGAACATCATACCTATCTCCATTGCTTCACAATGTTAATAGTAGCTTTCTCCAAAGTCAATTCTTGACGCTTGTGGATTGTTAAGCTCCTTGCAAGTTCCAAAGGACATTGTTTTCTATTATCTCTTTCAATAAGTGTAACAGGCACTATTTGAGGGGGTGATTCATCCCATGGTACTCAAATATGACTAAAACATATATGAATGGTTCTAAGGCTGAAATATTTGGTTTATACATTTTTTTCTACAATTCTAAGAGCGCCATTTACAAGTTTGAATCAGTCCAAATGTTTGATGTAAGCATCACTTGAGCTCCAATTGTAATAAGTAACTCAAGTTTCGTTTCTTCCTTATTTATTTCCATGTAGTTGCTTTTCATTTTTGTAGTAACAGTAGCTATAACGGAACAATTAGGCTTCTTAAACATGGCTCATTATGATTTTGTATATCATCATTTGTTGCAAACAAATATATTTCTTTATCAAATGACTCCTTTGTGGAAGGACCCAAGAATGTGTTTGTACGAGACATAAGCGTTTTCTAATCTTCCATATTTGGTATTGCATCCCTTACATTCATCAATAAAGATATATTTTGTGGAAGGATTCAAGCATGTATTTGTACGAGTCATAAGTGCTTTCCAGTGTTCCATAGTTGGTATTGCATCCCTTACTTTCTTATCCAGATTTAATTTCTATATAACTCTGGCTCTACTTATATTTAGGCGCTTGGTAGACCTAGAGTTGTATAGATCTAGGTTAGTTAATATATAAATAGTAGTTATAAATTGTTAACCATATAAACTAAAATAATGATTCATATTAATAACCATTGTATTTCATATTTAAGTTTAATTAATAAGCATTTAAAAATTCAATATTTACAGTGGTTTTTTCATTATCTATCAATCAAGCATCAATACTATGCATATTGCATATTGAATTATATATAGTATTTGGGTTTTAATAAAATTAATATAATAATATTTATATATAATATATATTATATATAATATATAATATATATATATATATATATATATATATATATATAATATATATATTATATATATATATATTTTTTTTTTTTTTTTTCTCGCAAAGACTAAAATCTATTAACTGAAAAGTAAAATAATTTTACAAGGAGTTGAGGCCTCAGATAACAGTACCCGAGAGCACTCAACACAGCAAAACTGCCCCAGTATAGAAGGAACAGGGAGACCAGTTACAAAAAACTAGAAGACAAATATAGAACCTAGAGATAGACCAATAGAACATAGGAAGAAACATGAAAGCAAGAGAGCCAATGTCCTTGGCAAATCAGACTGTAATTAAACTGCCATTGCCTTGGAGGGAAACAAAATCAGTGGGTTGAAGATGCGGAACCATGACTGTAAACAGAATGGCATGGAAGTAGTCATCTGAGCGATAGAAAAACCAAAAAGAGAGAAAAAACAGACCCAGGTGGCCTTAAACTTCCACATCCTCACCAGGAGTCTTCTCCGCTACCTGACATGCGCTGCCAATCCACAAATCTTCACTGCCATCCTTCTCGCCTGCTGGGTTCGCCAAGGTATGATTAGTGGCTCCAAAAATCCCTTCCCCAGCCGTTGGGATATTGTCTTCAAGAGGCGGAATGACTCTGGGAACTTCATCCTGGCCAAGCTTATCACTCATACGATTCTCCTAGCTTCCCCCATCCGTTAATTGCTCATTTCTTTGAGAAGGCTCAGGAGCCATGCACGACAGAGGATAGAGCTAGTTTTCTTCTTCCGAGAGGATAATAGTGATATGAGCAGTGATCAAAGGCCTGTTAAGATTGCTTTGAAATTTGAAATGAGTGGTTTGGAAAGCACTATTCGGAGTTGGCTTGTGGACAAGGCTCGAAGGAGGCACATTCACATGGGAGGAGGGGAGATTGACAGGAGACTGTTCAGGGTCCACAGAACGGCTAGCCAACGAACGTTTGCCGCTACCACGTTGCCCCCTGGAACGATTCCTCCCACTCTGGTGAACCATGATGAGGAGCGAAGGGGAAGGGATTGAGTAACCAGAAACAAACACAGGAGGACAAAAGGACTGAGCCAGAGACCGATACAAGCGCATAGAGTATGCCTGAGACGGAGATGAGAATCGCCCAATTCTAAATTCTAGAGCTTTAGAAAGCTTACCCCTTAAAGCAGTGCTGATCCTACTGTGGGGACCCTTAGCATAGTAGTACCACCTCCAAGATAACAGAGAGACAGCACAGAGCTTGCCTTTGTTAGCGGAGACCTGCTTGCCACCAAAAACCGCATCAAACCAAGGCCCAGACCAAGAGGACTGAACGCGAATTGTGAAGGGAATAAACAGGATCGCCATGATTATAACTACCACAACTTTGCTTCAAACAAAGCACACCATTAATGCTGAAATCCTACCATATCCATCCTTATTAATACTATCCTTGCGCGAGGTGAGATCCTGGGAAGCCACGCTGCCCTGCAGCTGGCAGTACCTGCTCTTACAATCTATCATGAATAACATTTAATTCATTTGTGTCACTCGCATCCGAGGAAAATTAAAAATATATTGCTATATATAAAATGTAAAATTTATACAAATATAAATAATATTAATAAGAATTTGTATATATTTATCTTAACTTGGATTTGTGATGAGAGAAATCAAATTTCTTATGGTGCAAATCTTTTTTCAAGTTTTGCATGTATTCAAAGAGATGTTTGTATCTTGAGAGATTTGATCTTTCTAAATACTTGATAAATCTAGAATTAACATAAATCTATGTTAATACTTAAAATAGTTTTTCTAAAAAAAATTAAAAATAATATTTATAATCTATCATTTTAGAACTAACTAGTTATTTAATTATTTTTTACTTCATTACCATTTATCGTGACAAGGTTTCCATATGATTTTGGGGAGATGGATTGGAAATATTAGTTGTCATGCAAAGGGTGTTAAGCGAGTTCTTGGAGTTGCATTGTGATTGATGTGATAGAATTGTTAAATTAAATATCGCGGGGATTCATAACTGACAACAATTGTGAACCTCTTCCATATATATATATAATGTTTTTATTCATTAATTATTTAGATAAAAAAGGAAAAGTCACAAATATTTATGGAGATTATCAATTGTAATTTATAATTTCTCCACTATTAATAAAATTTAAAATTTATTAATTAATGATAAAAAATGATATAATATGTAGGGTATATAATGCCCACCTATATTATCTTATTTAGCCCAAGCTTCAAATGGAGAAATCCCAACTTTTAAATATGAGAATGGAGAGCCTATAACAATTTACCATTGGAAAATTAGTTTTGAATGGAGTGCCTATAAAAATGTACCATTGGAAAAATAGATATTTGAATGGAGAGCTTAAAAATGATGGTTTGTTATTACATAAATAACAAATCATTGATAAATGTGGAGGTTGATGTAATTGGGAGATTGTTTTCATTTTGAATTTGCTATATATATAGGTATTTAGTTATGAATGAATGTAATTGTTTTATTTTAAAGTTTGTAAATTAGATTTATAGTAATGACTAAGTACATATTTTAAAATTTCAAACTTCCAAAATAAAATTCAGGATGAGATTAAATTAAGGTTGCTATGATTTTATTTTTATGTTTTGAGCTTGCAAGCTACAATTTTAAGAAGCCTAAATGCAAATTGTTATGGTTTTGAGTTTATAATTTGAATATTTGAAAACAGATTTTTGAAATATCATTTTTAGCAGTGCTTGTTTTCTATTTGAAAGAGTAGATATTCAAATGGTTTTTTTTGTTACAAACATTTATTTTTTGTTTTGAGTGGATAAATGTGACTCTATGGTTACTAGGCACCTGCATTATAATTTTAGCTTGGTGAGGCTAACATTAGATTTAAACCAATGAGAATTTAGGTGTGGAAAGGGAATGACACATACAATACTATTATGAGTAACTTTGGCTATGCCATACTACTTAGTGAATGTATTTGAATTATGTCTCTTCGTTTCATTTCACCCATTTACTAGGCTCAGATTCAATATTTTATTGAATTAATTGTACTTCAATCAAAATACAAATCACATTAATAAACAAAGTTTCACATTCAAACATGATGAGAAGAGTAAATCTTATAGGAAAAGCATTGAGGATAGGCTTGGAGAATTAATTATTATATACCAAAGTTTCACAAAAGATAGATTATGTATGTTGAGAATGGAATTCAAGGTCATTATGTAGTCCATTTTTGAATGTGGGGTAGCTATGCAAGGTTCATGGTTAATCTAAGTTAAATGATTTGAGGTCTTATCTTGGCATCTCTCAATACATTTTAGCTAGTTATTTACATTTTTTATTATTATATGTTGAGACTTGAGGTTATTGTTTGATTTGATGATGATATGATTTACAATGTCTGTATGTCTACAAGGGGGAATGTTAGTTGTTTTACTACATATTAACAATATCTTTGTTTTTTCATACAAATGTGGCTTGTCAAGATCAAGTAGGAAGATTTAGGGTGTTCATTTGTCCATATAAAGTATTTTAAAATGAAGTACTCATTTGATTACACTTTATGGTTGCTTTGTGTTGATTGTGAAAGTGCAATTCACAACTATATATTATCTTTTATTAGCATACTTTATAAATTGAAAATATATTTTTAATTTCATTGTCATGAGTAAGCATCTTTACTCTGTTGAAGAATATAGGGAAATTAAATTAATCAGATTCTTCTTGACTTGATAACTATTTGTGAGACATTTTAATTTTCTTATTAACACAATCTTCTCTTTGACATTATTAGAGTGTGTGTTTCTTATTTCATCAAAAAGCTACCAAAAACAAAGAGATAAGAACACATGATGTTGGCATTCTTCTAGGGCCAAAACCTCTCCCTCTTGGAGATGAAAACCCACAATAATTCTTCTTATAGAGATTCCAGTTGACGAACACTAACACCATGACACTTGACCTTCTACGCCACTCCAAGACCAAGACACCAATCCTCTTCTTTGTCACTGTTGAGATCATCTTCATTGTACTGTTGAGATCTTCATTACTGCTGCCATAACTGAGAACATCGCTGCTACATCTTCATAGAGACCTTCACCATATCAACGAGGTCACCATATCGTTCTTCATTATGACCTTAACTTCGGTAGGATTATGATCAAGACTATTATGTCAAGAACATGACTATGTTAAGTATGTTGATAAAGTATTGTGCCGAGACTGTTTGTATGCTGAGACAATATGTGTCATTGTGTGGACTAATCATAAGGTATGTCGAGATTATGATTGTATGGTGAGACAAAGATCCGATACCTTCTTCGTTACACTTATGCCAAGAATATACCTCTGTGGTATATATCCAAAATTGTCCTCATTGTTCGCCACCGTAACTAAGGATCCCATCTTGTAACCATCCAATAGTCACTGTGAATTTGAGTCTCTGTCCTCACCCGAAGTTGCAGATGAGATCGATTTGTTATTCTCCTATAACGTTGATTGCAGCCCCTGCACATAATCGAATCATCTTAGAGAAAAACTGTGAGTTTCCTGTTCTTCCCTTTCGCGGTGACCTTAGCTGGGTATATATAGTGTTTATGTCTCCACTTTGAGCCGACTTGACCAAGTGCACTGTTGTGTCTTTTATATGAGCCGACATGACATTAATATATATATTTTGAGGCCGACATGATTGTTCTCTTCATCGTTTTGCTGGTAGTCTTCTTCTTTGGAGGATGATGCTTGTCTTGAAGGGCTACTTGACACTAGGTTGACCCATATTCATGCTCAAGAAGAGTTTTTTAACACGACTTTGATTCTTTGACTTTCTTAGATCTATGGAATGAGCAAGAAACTCATTCGAATAATTTACAAAAATAATATTTCTTTTTCTTGACAAGTAAAAAGATCAAAATTACATTTACAAATACCAAACCTAATTACACTTTTCTTCAACATGTTCTTATGCCCTGATGTTGACATTAATACTACTTGGATATCATTCTTTCCTAGAATTGCAATGACAATTAAGTAGAAAAAATCTTAATGTTTTTTAATACCATTGTTAATTATTTGTTCAAAATTTTTAAGATTAGCCCATAGATAAATTATCAATGTATTTTGTCAAAAGAAAATTACTTTTATTTTAAGTTTATCTGTAGAATGAAAACCATGCCATAAACTTCTACAATCCTGTTTCCCTTTTCCTTGTGTGACATGGGAGACGGTACAACTGATTTGCAATTTTTTAGTATCATAAACCTGACATTCCTCTATTTTGTCTGGGAAATATACCTACATTGCATACATAAGAGATGAAAAATGCTAGTAACTTTGATGAGTTGCCATAATCTAATTTAGTAACTCAATATTGGTGAACCACAACTCCTAGATCCTTCAAGATAAAACTTTCTCCTGCAACATTTCTTGAGAGTACAATTCAATATTTTTATGCTTTAAAGCTTTATTTTCAAATTGAAAAATACATTTCCTTGTAAATTGAAAAATATGTGATTTATAATGACGTGTTAAGATTTGTTAAATATTAATTAACATCAAGAATTACATCAAAGTTGCGTATAACTTAATTTTCTCAACAATATAAAATGTATAAAGAAATTTTCAAAAGAAATCACATTAAAATGTTTGAAAATTATTTACTTCAAAATTTTATAAAACTCTTTAAAATATATTATTTATTTATTTATTTTTATTATTTTTTAATAAAAAGACAAAACTCTTTTTATCTTTTACAAATATTACTATAATTTTATTAATTAATATTATTAATTTTCTTTTTAACCAACAATATTATTATTATATTTTTAATTGAAAAAATAATTAAAATACTGAAAAATATTGCAATTGTATAACGTTGAATTACAAGCAACCCAAAATACTTCATTGACCTTTCCCTTTCCTTTTTATTTTTCAGATTATGCAAATTACATGGTATGGTTGTCAAATGTATTTATTTTGGTTTAAATTTTATTCAATTATTTCATATTAAGACAGACAATTAAAAATATAAATCGATTAGAAAGAATATGAAATTGAAAAACATATGTATAGTGGACATATATTTAAATCCAGATGGTAATATTTTTTTATTTGTGATGAGATATATTTTTAATTATAATAAAATAATACATTAAAATTTGTTTGTTTTTGGTTTTTTGTTTTTTTTCTATTTTTGTTTTTTTATTTAATTAAAAAATAAATAATTTTTATTTTAAAAATAAATAATTTTTTTATTTCTAAAAAAATATATTTAATATTAAAATGTTGTATAGAGTGAATTCAATGAAAATAAATTCAAAATGAAAAAGGTTTTATGATTAATTCAAAAGCCATGTTGATTTGAGTTGGACATTGCATACATTTAAATACTTTAACCTTTTTCATATATTAAATATTTTCAAATTCATAAATTTAATTTCTTTTATTAATTTTTAAAATAAAATAAAATAAAAAAGAGATTTTAATTATTAATACCCATGTAATTGGAGTTAGACATGCATAACATTAAATACTATTAACAATTTCATAATTTTATATATTAATTACTATTTACAAATTCATAAATTTATTTTTGTCACTAATGTAGTATATACAATGTATTTAGTTCTTTCATTGGTTTTCTTTGAAAGAGACCACATTTAAATATTTTAAATCAATTGAACGTATTTAAGAATAATATTTAAAAATATATTATTTCATAATAAAGCTTTTTTTATATTATTAAGATGGTAATAATTTCTATATTATAGATATTTATTATATTATATTTTTATTATTTAAAATATAAAATGTTGGTGTTAATTTTTTTTAAAATATTATGTGATCTAGTTGAGGTGTATGTTTTTTAGCGAACATTTTATTTATTTTCAGAGACTAGTGCTAAACTAAGAATAAATGGAGATAGGATATGATTAATGTAAAGAGAATTGATAAAGTTGATGGCTTAATAAATATTAATAACTATTTATTAATAGTTATTAATTTTGGAGGGGTAAGTTTAAATTAAAATAAGTAAAATTAGTCTAAAAGGTTTTGGATAGACTGTGATTGGGTGCTCTATTAAGACACTCTGTGATTGGATGCTCTGTTAAGACACTCCTTGATGTGAAGTCACTGGTTCAATTCCCCACCCTAATTGGTGTCATATATGGCACATGATGAAGAGATGTAGTCCTACCAAACTTACAACAACAAAAAGTAAAATTAATTAAATTAAAAAAAATAAAAAAAAGAAGAGAGGAAGATATAGTCCTTAATTAAATTAAAAAAATAAAAGAAAAAAAGAGAGGAGAAGAATTTGAAAGAAAAACTAAATTATTGATTATTAAAATAATAGATTTTGGTCAACATATTAAAGAGACAAATGTTAATTCCCAGATGCGGGTGTTTAGGCACGCAGGTACTATGCAGCGACCTTAGGTTGGCAAGTGGCGAGGCCACTTGGCCACCCATGTTTCCACTCAGAAGCATAAACAAAAAGCCACTGCCGATATTAATGACACATTAATGAACTGCGTGGGTCGAGGCTTCATCAATTTGGTTTGTAACATGGCCTCTTCAGACAGTCTTCCCCCCCGCTCCGCCTCCTCTGAACTGCAATTGTCTCCCTATTTTTGCAGAGCCGAGCTCGCACACGAACAACGGGGAGACACTGCCAAGTTCTGTGCTGCATTGAGATGGTGGATGGTGCACATTTCTTGCAGAATATTCGGTTCTTCGATCTTGAATCTCTTCTTTGAACTGCTGATTACAGGGCCTTCTGTTCCCATTGACCACTAATTCTTTGGCACTGCTCATTCTCGTCCTCGTCTGCTCAATTTTGCCCAGGTGAGCATGCCTCGTTTGCGTCATCGAATGTGCTGCAGGAGGGGTAGTAGCAGAGGAAGATCACCTCCCCTCCTTGTCCCTCTCTGACTCGTCCCCCTCTGACTCATCCTCCCTTTCGACGACTCATTTCTCTGGACGCTACCCAGCCACTCGCAGCGGTTGGGGGCGGGCTCAGACTGCAGGTCCTCGGCCTGTTGATGCTGCTCCCCAGCCTCCTGCTGCCTGTGTATCATCTCTGCAGCCCAATCATTCTGCACAATTTCAATTTCGCTGCACGCTGGAACGTCCCTGCATAATAGTGACTATCTTGATGGCATTTAGAGAGGAGCCACAAAACTCTGAAGACCCAGCCCGCAATACTCAGGCGCGGAACACCACCAGCAAGAGAAAAGCCCCTGGAAGCAGCGTAGGGATGCACATAAGCAACGAAGCAGCTCAGGGATGCACCAATCCAGGCCTTTTCAAGAACATCGAAGAAACTTCGAGAGATAAACAGGACGCAAAAGATGACATGGAGGCATACAAGTGTCTGATAGTGGAAGATCCTCCTCCTCCTAACGACACTTAGCTGGTTAATGTTTTTCAGGTTCTGGGTTCCCAGCTCCCAATACTATGGGTCTATTCTGGTGTTTTTTTTTAATGCAATGTTATTAATCTTGATGATTGTTCAAAAAACTGTTCCACTCTGGCACTACTGGCTGTTACCCTTGCATGGGCAGCAAACTCTTATAGTTTTGGACTGGTTTCCCCAGTGTGGGCAATCTCTTTCCAGTGTTTTGTTGTTAAACATGGCATAATTTGGGGCTTGCTCTGCAGAGGTCAGTGCCTCCTTGTACTACTTTTGTTATATTAATAGAATTAGTCTAATTTAGACAAAAAAAGAGACAAAGGTTAATTATCTATATTAAAATATTAAATAGTATTAATATAATATTAAATTAATTTATGAGATTAAAGAAATATAAATAGTTTAAATTAGAATTAGACTAAGAAAATATAAATAAAAATAGATTAAGAAAGTATAAAACAAAATAGTTTAAGGAAATATACAATGAAATAGATTATATTAAAATTAGGTTAAGAAAGTATACAAATAAAATTAGGATTAGTATAAAAATAGAATTTAATTAGGATTAGAGATGAATTAAATTTAGTATTTAATTAGGATTACATTAAACTAAAGAATAATTGCCTAAGACTTCTTATTTCAACTTAAGGTGGATGAGTATCTGTTGATTTTTATTTTTATTTTTATTTTTTTAAATGATAGCCTAGAGCGATTAGCAAGGGAATATGCTCAACATATGCTTAGTATGTCAAGGGATGTAGTGGGTTACAGAGTTTGTTAGGTTGCATTGACTTTTAATAAATTAAAAAAATTAGATTCATGCAAAGTGGTTCCTCGCCCACCAATTTCCTAGGGATTTGAGATTATTCTAATTCTAATAAGTTCGTCCATGATAAGTTCCTCATTATTATTTATAACATTCATTTATATATAAGTAAATTTTATTTAGCAAAATGGTCCATTACTTTTAATAAATTTAAAAAATTAGATTCCTTTGAAGTGGCTCCCACTCACCAATTTCCTAGGGATTTGAGATTATTCCAATTCTAATAAGTTGGTCCATGATAAGATCCTCATTATTATTTATACCATTCATTTATATATAAGAAAATTTTATTTAGCAAAATGGTCCATTTTACAATAAGATATGTAATTCCTTTTTTTTTTTTTTTTTTTTTCTCAAGTTAAAGTTGACCCATAACCATTTTATACACAGTTAATTAGGTAAATGTGTGCATTGGTAAGACATTCTTGGTGTTGCAATAGTTTTTTTTGTTGTACTTATGAAGCCTTCGGCTATATCAACCACATTAATATTTTTAATGTGGTTGTACTAGCTAAAATAGAATTATAAATTTAAGGAGAATGATTAATAATAAATAAAAATGGGGGTTAAGGGAAATATGAAAGATTGGATTATATTGAAATAGGAGGACAAAAACAAGGTAACGAGGACATAAGAGGATTAGATGAAACATGAAGGGAGAGGGTTACTCACATGTTTTAGGGGAATTAGGTTTAGAGGACAAAAAATGGATAGCGGATTTCCAAGAGTGGCTCAACTGATATCCATCTTCCCGATTAAATTTGGTAGGGTGCTTTTGATTTCTAGAGTTTCCCTAATAGTGTTCTCGGGGCATGGGATGAGATTTTGGTTTTATCAAAACATATTAAATGTTTGGTCTTGTGTGAGTGTTCAATGATGACAAGTTTAGCGGTTCGATTATGGTAGGTGTCAGCCATGTGTTCTTTAAGGCATGCTTTGAAGGATCTCCCAGTATGTTCTATGTAAGACATTCCACAAGAGCAAGGGATCTCATAGACTCTGAGGCCAAGCATAGGGTCATTTCTTCCTTTATGTTTGTCAAATTATAGCATTCCAAATTTATTGGAAAAGGGAATCATCTAAATAGACTTGTTAAAGGAATAAGGACATATGTCCTAGAGTGTGTAGCTCCTTTTGGATGTCTAGTCGACATGTTGGACACTTGTTTTTGAATATCCTAAATTTGTTGGATCAACTCGTTATTTGATGGAGTGATGTTATGTGGTGGTTGCATGTTTATATTGTTGATGGTTTATTGTTGATATGTGTTTGTGTAAGGTTGTTGTTGTTGCTAATTGGCATTGAATTGGTTATATGTGTTGTTGTTGGGATGGTAGGTGTGTATGTGTTGTAGTTAAAGAGGTTTATTTGTTGGTGGGTGTTGTTAGGATTAATCAATATGGTGTTAGTGTCAGATATGAGAAAGCGTTGTTGGTAGGGATTGAAAATGTTTGTGTTGGGTGATGCAAATGTATATGTGTTATATGATGTAGGCATGGGAATGGAAGTGCATGTTGAATTATATAGTCATATGGATGTGGATATTATGTTAAGTATTTGTATGTTTTGTGTAATATGTGTTAGGATTTGTGGATGTTAATATGTTGGAGATGGTTGAGATTAATACTTTTGAGGATGATTGCAGGTAATATGTTATGTATTTTGAAGTGTAGGTGTTGTCAGTTGGTGTGGGATTTGAGGTGGTGTTGTGTAACATAGTCATGGAAATGGAGGTTTGCATGTTGGAAGTGTTGGGTTGCATGTGACTAGTATTGTTTATAGAGCTTATGTTGGTCTGTGACAGGAATATATTTGTAGAGTTTGAACCTTGAAATAAAGGATTAATCAATTTTCTAATGAATGAAGGGTCATGAATATCTCCTATGGGTTGTACTGAATCTAGCATTGTGGAATTTTGCGTTATGGGTGTATAAACCTGGGAGAAGTCAATTGCTCCTATATATTTTTTGGTGTTTGTGATGTGATCCTTTAGGATGCTCTAATGTCAAAATTGATAAGAAGTTTGGCATCTTGTTGTGCTAACAAGAGGAGATATCAATTTGGATCTAAATACATATATCTATGAATATATTTCACAATATTCAGATCTTGTTCTAAAGTTAGAAGTTCCTCATGTATCAAATATGTTGTGTCGGGTATTGTTATATTGTCTTCGTATTTTTTTTCCTCAAAGGAGGATGCTCATGTGTATGATATACTTGAATCAAGACATGGGAAGAATCCCCAAAGTCATGTTGATTATCATCAAATGATGGTGGGTTGGTATCTAGTTTGTTCTTTTGACACCTTTAATAGGAATCAAGGCCTTATGACAAAGTAAGTGATCTCTTGAAAAGACATTAACTAAAGTATTTGTTGTTTTGGGATTAGGGATTTTGTTTTTTGGATTCTCTAACTAGATGCTAAATTTGACTTTGGATTTGGATGCTAATGGATGACAAATGCATAAGAGAGAATAATGCATATCTAGATCTTGATAATTAAAACAAAGATTTTGATGAGGATGGGGTTGATTTTGGAGCTATACTCATGAACCCAAGCCAATAGATGAGGGATATGAAATACACCAACTTAAGAAAATCCAAATCTGTAAGTGAATGTACACATTGATAGGGTTAACTAGATAATCTACTTGGAGAAGGAATACTTCCAAGTAGAAGGCCTAATTAGAGCTAAAATGAGGATGCAAGATCTAGAATGACTTCAAATTCTTCTAAGAAACTATGGGATTGACTATATGATGGATGATATGATGGTGTTATCCTATTCCAAAGTAAATTTAAAACCCATGGATATGAAAAAGTTAAAGGTTAGAAAATTCTTAATCTAGGAAAGCAAGCTAAAATAAATGAGATCAAGCATAGTATCCTTGGTCCGTGAAACTTATGTTTGTGTCAAGTCAATTTGCATTTTGACCAATTTTGTTTTTTATTTTCTGATTTTTAATAGTAAGAAAACACTTTAAGCATAAAGATAATGGATGTTTGGATTGAATTGCAAGGGTTTTAAGGTTTAATTGGTGTCATTAGTATTGCATGACTTTGAAGACAATCATAAAATAAGTACAACCTCATTATTCAAATAAAGATGTGTTTCCACACTAGTGCAAGCCCATAAGAAAATACTTTAGGATCCCATTGATGTGTTTGCCACTCTCAAGTGTTGATATCTATATATCTAGTGACGTAGGCCCAATACGACAACCAACTCACCTTAGCTCTCTCCCTTGAATACTAGGAGATTCATATCTAATACAAAGATGACACATATTGAGTAATTATGGGCATTCTATTGTACCTTGCACCATGCCAAAGAAATGGCCGAAGGCTCCTCAACTTCTAACTTACAAAAGGTGTCTAGAAGGGTACTATCGTGAATAATGGGCTCTTCTAATAAGACCTGAGATTGGAGGGATCTCCTTGGCTCTCTTCACCAAAAAAGTCTCATAAGACCGAGGGTCTTGTGTCTTGGTTTGAATTGAGCTAGCCACACCTTAGGGTACAACTTTCATTCTTCTCCCTTTTTATACCCCGCCCAAAAATGTGGTTGAGGTCTAACTATGGGGTGATGAAATCCCTAGACATCTCTCCTACTAAAAAATAAAAGGGACCATTGTGTGTTTCTGTTAGGCTAGGAAGGTAACTCCCCATTGTATGATTTCCATTAATGTGAACATCATTATATACATGAAGAATTGTGACCTTTGGGATTCCAATTCTAAGGCCCTTTCCCATGTTAATTGTTCAAATTTCTCTATTTACATATTTACATATTTTTTTCTAATCCTTGAGGATTAGGTGCCTAACATTCCCCCCCTTAATTTGAAGGGGTGTTTATAAGTCTTAGAATCATTCAAAATCTTTCAAACTTTTCTCTTCCAAGTGCTTTGGTGAAGATGTTGGCAATTTTCTCATTTGTGGAACAATGTCATAGATGTGTAGTCTTGGCTTTTACGTGATGTAAAATTAAATAAAGTTTGTGTTGATATGTTTGATTCGATCATGAAGTTTGGGATTCTTGACCAATTTATGCAAAATTATTTCCAATTAGAAGAGGAGTATAGTTCACTTGTTTCTCTTGCAAATCTTCAAGAATTTTCTGAGCCACACAATATCCTTGGTTGTATATGCAACTGCTACATATTCTTCCTCTGTTATGGAATTTGTTGGAACTGATTGTTTGCATGACCTCCAGGAGACAACTCCTAATTAGCATGAAGTAGACATTCACTTCTCTCTATATCCATCAAAGATGAATTAGAATATCCAATCAAGGTAAAGTCATCCACCTATGAATATTTGAGTCCAAAGCCTTGAGTTCCTTTCAAGTATTTTAGAACTCTTTTTGGAATACAAAAATGTCCTTGACAAGGTTTTTTTCATTAACCTGGAAAGGATTCCAACAAAAGATGAAATATCTGGTTTGGTAGTGGTGAGGTAGACATGAGTTCCTACAAATTTGTCTTTACTTAGTTGCATCCTAAAATTCATTTCTTCTTTATATGTGAGCTTCATATTTTGTTCGATTGGAGTGGACAAAGGATTACATTTAGCTATGCCAAACTTTTTCAACAATTCTCCAATGTGCTTACTTTGAGATAAGTTTTTCATGATAAGTTTTTACATGACAGAATCTATCCAAATGATCATGCTGCCACTCATCAATATTCTCAGCCTTGGAAAATTCAAGAAAAATCACATCTCTAGACAATAAAAACTTCTTATTTACCTCATTATAGGGATGATATGATTTGGTGGTATCTAAGTACCCCAAGAAGATGCACTTTCAACTCCTTACCATCAAGCTTGCTTCTTTGTTCCTTGAGAATCAAGGCATAATAGGCGGAACCAAATATTTTGAGATGCCTTACTGAAGGAATGTGGCCTACCACATTTCATAAGAATCAAGGCATAACAGGTGGAACCAAATATTTTGATATGCCTTACTGAAGGAATGTGGCCTACCACATTTCATAAGAAGTCATGCTTTTTACAGCATGAGATGGACATCTATTTTTGATATATATTGCACATAGAACCGCATCAGCCAAAACATGATCTTAACATTTTTAAAAAACATCATTGAGTGAACGATATTTAGGATAGTCCTAATCATCCTTTCAACTGCACCATTTTGTTAAGGATTTCATGGTGCAATTGTTTGATGTTGAATCAAATGTTGGTGAACATATTTTTCAAATTCAATATACATATATTCTTTCCCAATATCAGTACAAAGAGACCCAATATGTGATTGTGCATTAGCTTCAATCCACACATGAAAGTTTTTGAAAGTTTCAAAAGCTTCTGATTTACTTTTTAATAGGTATACCCAACATTTTCTGGTGTAATCATCAATAAAATTCATCATATATTTATTTGAATTTGTAGAAGGAATAGGCATAAGGCCACACAAATTAGAATGGATCAACGAAAGCTTTCTATGTGCTCTAGAAGCATAATCATGAAATGGTTGGTTTCTATGTTTTCCTAGGATACAAGCATCACATTACTTTAGTTTCCTAGCAATAGTTGGAAAACTAGAAACACCGCTGCTTTTCAACAAACAAATATTTTCATAGTTAAGATGTCCACATCTTGCATGCTAAAGAAGACAAGATGGAAATGTAACCTCTCTGTACTGAGAAATGTATGCAGAATTCTATGCATGAGCAGATGTTTCTTGTAGCTTCAACATTCTTTGTTATGTTGGAGAATGTAACTAGATTCTATCTTCATAATGGCTTTCGTAATCATGACATTGTATATTTTATATAAAAAGATAAAAATAATTTTTATTTATTCAAGCATGGGTTTCATGCTTAGAGTCTAGGTCAAAGCATGTTATTCACGCTTCTAAGTTTTTTTGAGTCAAATAAGAATTTTTGTCATGTATTATAGTCCTATTTGGACTTGTTGTAACAAAAGAAAATCATTATTTTTGAGCTTAGAAATCAATTTGTCCTCCAAGACCAAGTTGGCTCTGCAATAAGAAAATGAAGCATTTCAAGAGTAAACATCAAGGAGAGAGTGATAAGTCTAGAGCAAAGGTAAAAGACCTCAAATTCAGACCATTTCTACTCACACATGCAAAAATTAAGGTTTTATGGACAAGTTGTAGGCTGAATTGCACATGTGAAGTTGTAGGAATGAAAATTTGAATGGAGCAGTTTGACCTTCATTGACTCTTATGAACTTTGACTTTTTTAGAAGTGATCTTGTTGGAGGGTTGACTTGGTTCTTGGGAGGAATCTTGGCTTTGGTCTTTGGGTCTTGGACGTATCATTTTGATTTGATTCTATAAGAAGAGAAGTATTCTTTCCAGGCTTTCCCCTTGGAGGGGTTTTACCTTGGCTTGGAGCCTATATATTGTGTACTTTGTACCTTTGTGTTCTTCATTGTTTTGGTAATCGCTTGATGAAGATGAAATAAAAAGTAATAAGGCCAACTAATTTCACAAGTAATTATCAAGTTAAGGAAAGTCAACTCTAATATAAAAATAATTTGATTTTACAACATGATATCATAGCTAAGGTGAAGGGAGGAAGTTGGAATATCACATCTTTGTTGGCACTTTTGTCGAAGAGAAATATAGTAGTCATATACTATTTCTTCTCAATGGAAAGAATCTTGAAGAAAGGTCTCAAGACTCTTTGGAGCCACCTTGTAACTATCAAAGGATGCATCTTGAAGTACATTTCTAAGCGAGCAAAAGAAGTGATGGATGAAAGTTTATTCTTTGCTCTCACCGGAACCTTCAAGGATGATAATGTATAGGTTATTGATAGTGGATCTTCTATACATATGACAGGCGAATGCAGTCAACTCTAGAATTTATCAAGAGGAACCTCTACTCATTCAGTTGAACTTGGAGACAAGAAGAGCTACCCTGTGAAAGGAATTAGAAATACTACGTTGGAGCTTAATATCGGTGGAATCATTCATCTCAATAATATACTCTATGTTCCAGGTTTGAAATTTTTTTTCCTTTCTATTTCTTTCCCAGAAGATAAAGGTGATAAGATTGATTTTGTTGATGCTAAATTTTTGGTTTGGGGAAAGGGATTTAGTGTTGAACATGATAAGATAATTTGGATTTGTGAGGGGATGTTGTATAGACTTCTTACACCTCTTTCTCAAGCTCTAGTACACTTAGATGTTATCCCTTTTGGATTATGGCATAGAAGGTATGGACACCTTCACTATAATATATTTCCACCTCTGAATCAAATGGTCACTGACATCCCTGAATTGAAGGAAGAACATGAAGGAACATGTAAAGGGTGTGCTCTATGCAAGAATGTGAAAAAAACCCTTTGCAAGAAGTGATACAAGATCCAAGTACATCTTAGATCTCATACACTCTGATGTGTGTGAACCAATGAAAATAAAATATCTTGGAGGTAATTAATACTATGTGACATTCATTGATGATTACTCGAGGAAAACACAGATATACCTCCTCAATAACAAAGATGAGGTATTTGAGAAATTTCAAGAACTAAAGAATGAAGTATAAAATATAACATAAAGGAAGATAAAGACTATAAGGTATTATAATGGTGGAGAGTACACCTCCAAAGAGCTTATAGAATTTTGCAAAGAAGTATGTATAAAGAGGGAGATAATTGTTCGAACCTTATAACCCTGAAAAAATGGTGTGGCTGAAAGGAAGAACAGATCAATTGAAGAATGTGTTAGATCCATGATTCATGATCAAGATCTACCTAAATTCTTATGGGGAGAAACATTTGTAACAATTGTATACTTTCAAAATCGCATCCCTCATAAAATTCTCAATAATATAACTCCAAAAAGGCATTTATAGGAAGGAAGCGTAGTGTGGATCATCTTTGAATATTTAGATGTCTAGTTTATATGCATATTCCGAATGACAAGAGGAAGAAATTAGATCCTACAAATACAAAAGGAATCTTTTCTGGTTATAGTGCTTCATCAAAATCATACATAATCTACATTAAAGAGGATCGTTTTATTGAAGTATGTAGAGATTCCATCTTTGATGAAAATGTATCTTACAAAAGATCCAAAGATATTCTGGTTGATTCTGATGAAGAAGAGGTACCCATTTTTGTATAAATCTCAAAGGATGACAATATTAAAGATCCTACATCTATTCATGAAGATATTTAAGGACCTGATGAACCTATGCAACATGTTGTTATTCTAGAAGTTCATAAGAGACCTGCTTGGTTGAAGACAACTCTACAAGAGGCAGAGGGACATGCAAAAACTAGTGGAACTTTTAGAGAAAGTAAGAGACCTAAAAGTTATTTTAGCTACACAGTTTATATGACTAAGCTTATTGAGGTTGAACTCTCCTCCTATGAAGATGCAACTAAATATCAAGAATGGAAGAATGCAATGCAAGAAGAATACCAGTTGATCATGAAGAATGATGTCTGGGGGATTATTCCTAACCCAAGTGACAAATATATTGTCACTTAAAAATGGATATTAAAGATAAAACATGTAGTGGATGGGAGTATTGATAAATATAAATGTAGATTTGTGGCAAGAGGCTTTTCACAAAAGGAAGGTATCGATTATGAAGAAACCTTTTCTCCTACAACAAGATATACAACTAATAGATAACTTGTCTCTTTCGCTGCCACTATGGGATGAAACATTCATCAAATGGATATTAAAACAAATTTTCTGAATGGGATCATTGATGAAGAGGTGTACATTGAGAAAACTCATGGATTATAAGTCCATAAGAGGGAGACACATGTATGTAGATTGAAGAATGCTTTATATGGCTTAAAATAAACACCTAAAGCATGGTATGCTAGGATGGATGTATACGTATTAAGACTTGGTTTTGTCAATAGTTATACAAATTCTAACCTTTACATCAAAGTGGTCAAGGATGAACCTGTGATAATACTTATATATGTGGATGAATTACTTGTGACAAGTGTGGAGAATCAAATACAAGAATGCAAAAGGAAGTTGGCAACCAAATTTGATATGAAGGATCTTGGGCTTATGCACTATTATTTGGGACTATAGGATTGGAAAAAAACCTGGTGAAATATATCTTCGTCAAAGAAAATATGTGTTAAAGATATTACTAAAAATTTGCATTATGGATAGTAAGCCAATGACAACTCCTATGATTAACAATCTAAAGAACTTGAGGAGTTGAAAATCTAGTATGGTGGACCTTACGTGGTATAGAAAATTGATTGGCTCGTTAATGTATATTGTGAATACTAGACTTGGATTTTTTTGTAGTAAATGTCCTCACTCAATTTCAGATGGAGCCAAAGCATGACTATCGGATAACAACCAAACACATCCTTAGATATCTCCATGGGAAAATTCATCACTACCTTATATATGCTGGTGATGAGATTCAATTATCGGGATATATAGATTTTGATTAGGGTGGTAGTGAGACATATGGTAGAAGCCTTATGGATGAGCAAGAAGCAAGATTCTGTTACTTTGGATAGTGCTAAGGTAGAGTATGTTGCTAAAGTGAATTTTTTAGAGAGGTTGTTTGGCTTAGAAAGCTATTATCAAATTTATTTGAAGGGCCATTTAGCCCTACAATTATACATTGTGGCAACCAAAGTTGCATAAATTTGATTGAGGACCCAATGTTTCATGCTAGGAAAAATCATATTAACAATAAGTACAACTTTATCATAAGCTTGGTATGGGATGGGGTCGTGAAGCTACATTAGATTCCTATATATGAACAGGTAGATGATATTCTAAAAAAGGAACTTCCAAACAAGAAGCTTGAGTACTTAATAAGCAAGCTTGGTTTCATGGATATCTCTTCCCTAATTGAGAGGGAGTGATGATGGGCATTATATTCCCTTATTCATGTGTCATGCACTAGGTCAGGACTAGCAACTGTATGTCTAAGTGAAGGCCATGACCGGAGAATGGGGTCCATAGGATTGGATAAGCATATGAGATTAGTACTTCTTGAGGATTAGGAAACCCAAGATAGAAGTAGTCTCATAGACTAATATTATTTGAGGGTGAGGTAGTGAATCCAAGATAAGATTAGTCAAAGAGGACTGGTATTCTTTGAGGATGGGTAATTCAACATAATAGTCCTAAAAGGACATACCTAGTGAACATTTGGATGGGGTATGTGCCTTAAGAGGGAGTATGGTGTCTCATGTAAAGCCTCCTAACATTATTCTCTAATATAAGAAGATCTTGTCAGTTAAAGGCCTTTCTATGTTAACAATGATGGTTGTGATATTGATGCATGAAAGCTGTCTTATCAATCTGACTCTTCTTATGGGTATACTTCAATTTGAGAATCCTTGTACCACATGTTGGGATTATGAATACCTCCTTAGTTAATTGGGAGTGTTGGAGAATGTAACTAGATTCAAACTTCATTATGAATTTTGTAATCACGACAATATATATTTTATATAAAAAGAGAAAAATAATTTTTATTTATTCAAGCATGGGTTTCATGCTCAAAGTCTAGGTCAAAGCATGTTCTTCATGATTCTAGGGCTTGTTGAGTCAAAGAATATTTTTTGTCATGTATTATAGTCCTATTTGGACTTGTTGTAATAAAATAAAATCATTATTTTAAGTCTAGAAAGCCAACTTGTCCTCCTAAACCAAGTCATGCCATGAATAAGTCGGCCTAAAAGAGGCCTATTCGATCACTTTAGAAGTGTATAAATAGAAGGGACTTTGACTCATTTTGAAGCACACACAAGTTCAGTCTGCAATAAGAAAAGGAATAATTTCAAGAGTAAAAGTCAAGGAGAGAAGGAAAAGTCTAGAGTGAAGGTAGAAGACCTCAAATTTAGACCATTTATGATCACATATGTGAAAATTAGGGCTTTCTAGACAAGTTTCAGGGCAGAAAGTTGCAGGCCAAATTGCAGACCTGAAGTTGCATGACCAAAACTTTGACTGGAGCAGTTTGACCTTCGTTGACCCTTCCTATTTTTACTTGCAGATTCAACAACTTATGTGATATGATAAAACACAACACAAGAATCTAATCTACTCTTCAATAGCAACAAAAATTGATTGATGAAAACAATAAGCAGAAAAGGAAGAATAACAATCGCACATAGCACAATATTTCTCTGGGGAAAGCAACTACTAAAAACCCTGACTATCTATATTGCATTAACTAGAAGATCTCAGAAGAAAATACAATGCTTGTTCAACCCGAACAATTCCTGCACTAGTACAATCTATCTCTCTGCCTCACAAGCCAACTCAAGCCAACACTTAGCCAATTCTACTGCCAATTCTACTGCTTGCCAAGTCCCTACTTCCTTGCACAATTCCTGGTAGAATTAACCCATATTTAATCGGGAAATTCTCCACCCATGACTATGCAATCCATCCATAGGCCTTCAAATGATTGCATGCACCATTTGTACAACTTAGAAAATTATACAACTGATAGTACACTTCCCCTAAACTCTAATCTCAACTAGGTCTTCCTCTGAACTGACATGAATGAGTTATTTATGAGTGAATCTTCAGTAACTGATGTGGCAATGAGGATGCACTGGTGCTCATCCCCACTACTAGACCTCCTACTAGTTCCTCCAACTGTTTGAACTAGTTTAACTGAATTTAACTCAGTTAGGCTGAGTTAAATTCAGTTAAAATTGAAACATTGACATCTAAAAAATGTCTACTATGGAATTTATGGCATCTCAAAATCTAGAATGAGTTAATTAATTAAAACTAAAAATAACTCAACCTGGACCCCTACAATTTATGAAACACTCTACATGACTCCAGATAGACTTCCAACTTGAATTTACTGAGCCAAATAAGTCAAATTAGCTTAGTTAATTATTACAATTTGATATGAAAATAGTTTTTTGATTTAATTCACAATATAATTCAAGGGCAAATTAAATTGGAATTTCTTGTTGCTATTTTTAACAAACCCTTCTCAACTTTGACTTGTTTGGAAGTGATCTTGTTGGACGGTTGAATTGGTGCTTGGGAGGAATCTTGGTTTTGGTATTTGGGTATTGGAAGTCTCATTTTTATTTTATTCTATAAGAAGAGAAGTATTCTTTCTTGGTTTTCCCCTTGGAGGGGTTTTTCCTTGACTTGGAGCCTGTATCTTGTGTCCTTTGTATCTTTGTGATCTTCATTGTTTTGTTAATTGATTGATGAAGAAGAAATAAAAATTAATAAAGGACAACTAATTTCACAATTAATTATCAAGGTAAGGAAAGTCAACTCTAATATACACATACTTTCATTTTCTAGCATGTTCCTCTATTCTAGTCATGACAATGTGTTGTATGATGCTTTCCTTATCTCTACTTTTCCATCAAACATATGGATGGAGTGTCCTTTTTGGCGAATAAGAACAAGGGAAAATGAGTTTCTTTGAAGTTATAGAAGGTAAACTACATCATTTAGAAGAATGTTAAGAAATCTAGGCAATTTAAGCCTAAAGGTGTCAAGTCTAGATGGCTTGAGACTTGACTTGTATGCAAATCAAACTCCTCCATCTATATTGTCACTAAAATCTTCAAAGAAGTATTTCCACAAGGTCATATGGAAAGTTGCACTTGAATCAAGCAACCATGAATTTTTCCAAGAATAAAATGAAGTATGAAACAAATCTTCAGTTACTTCAATATGCAATGAGAAACAATATAATAAGAAAATTTAGGTGCTTTACCTTTCCTTGGATCTAGTGTTTTACCGTTGCCTTCTTTGCATTCTTACTTGATTATTTCCCAAGGTATTTTACATGTGGATGCATCATGTCCATATCTATTACAACAAATATAGAGGAGCTCAAATATTCCTCCTTGATGATGTTTACTCCGCTTGACTCTATTGATATTCGTTCAACGTCCTCTTCTACCACCTCTTCCTCTAGAAGAATTTTGTTATTGATTCTTCTCTTTCTCCACAAGAGTGTCAAAAGTAATGTTCTTGATTTGGGTACTAGATTGAAAGTATTCAATATAGTGAGAATATATAGGATAGAGGGCCTTAACAAAGGCTGTGAAAGGGATGTCCATTTTAATTCCAGTGGCTTCTGCATCATGCATGATGGCTCTAATCTCTAAGGCTAGTGCCAATGGGTCATCATCCTTCAAATCCAGGTTGAAGAGCTTAATCATCAAATGCACTACTTCCAATTTTGAGTGTTGAGTCATATAAATATTTCAACTTCTTTAATGCATCATAAGGATTTATAATTGGAATAATATGACGACTCACCTCTTTAGTTATAGAAGTAGCAATCAACACATAGGATTTGTTGTCCTTATTCTCCCAAATGGTTATCTCTTTATTTGATGTGGGATTGGCAAGTGTATTTCCACCTTCTATTTCAAAAACACCTTTCCATAAGTCCTAATCCTTTTAGACCATTCATGGTAGGTCTCCTTGCTAATGAGTATTACACCAAATATGGCGATGAGGGAATGCATTTTTGATTCTTATTCCAATAGCCTATGTCACTTGAATTCCTTATCGAATTCAAAAACTCTTTCATATTTAGGGTCACACACCCTAGTCAAAGAGTTGTAGTTGAACTATGAGAGCATGTGCAAAGTGGCTAGGGAAAAACTAAATAGAAGACTTCATGGAAAGCCTGCATGTATCTATGACTACAAAGTGAAATTGCACCCATCTTGTAGTTCCAAATATTTGACCATAACGCTCAAGTATTTGATGCAACAAGCTTATTTTAATGGAGAACTTATTGACTAAGATAATGGTAAGAATATATTCATTACAAATAGTACATTGTAGGAGAAGAAATAATAACTCGATAGGTAGGAAATTCAATTCAATATCATTCCATGGCAGGGAACAAGAACTACATGTTGAGTTTGAGAAGATTTTATGTGCTAAGTGATAGTGAGTTCAAATAATTTCTCACTAGATGGCTAACGAATCCCCCCCCATGTTACCTTCACGCCTTGTAGGTTTCCTTGAGGAACATACCTTCTTCTCTTCCTTTTTCCATTAATAAGATCTCATATAAGTTGGAAATGATACACACACAACAAATTTGATATGTATAATGATGTGAAAGAATACAAAACACAATAGATAGAGTTAATTTAAACCACCAAAATCAAATGTTGTCTAAGATATAAAAAAGAAAGAAAAAATGTCTTCCCTTAGTAGTTTAAGAGTTTTAAGTATTCTCCCAATGATTTCCAAATTCTTGACAAATATGTCTGTAGTTTAAGAGTCTAAGAGTTTCTCTTATGCCCAAGATCGCACAAGTACACGAGGGGAAAGGATAAGCACACACCAAATTTGAGATTTATAGCAATGTGCAAGCATATAAAACAATTAACTAATTATAGAGGACTTAGTTAACTAATTAAAATAATTTTTTAATTATAAGAGACTAGAATAAGAAGAATTAATAAAAATAAAAAATATTTAAATAATGAGAAAAGAGAAAAATTATTAAAGAGATTATTTAGTTATTATATACACTAATGAATCAATTAAAATAATTTAATTAATATTTGGAAGAGTTTAAAGTAATTAAATAATTAAAATTATATAATTATGATGGAAGAAGGAAATGATGTTTAAGAGAA
The DNA here is from genome assembly GCA_000404065.3 of Pinus taeda. Lineage (NCBI taxonomy): Eukaryota > Viridiplantae > Streptophyta > Pinopsida > Pinales > Pinaceae > Pinus > Pinus taeda. The sequence goes on from APFE031291694.1 coordinate 59,631, forward strand.
GAAATTGCATTAGTCAATGTTCCATGTATACAATCCCAATAATATGAAAGAACTTAAGTTTGCACAAACTTTCTAAAAAAGTTAATTTAAAAAGAAATTTGAACTCAAGGACTGTTGCTAAATAGAGTAAATTTTAACCAAGTGAACTAGTGTAACAGATATAAAAATAATAGTGAAGGAGGATGTTGTTGTTGTTGGAGCTTTGCTTCGAAGTACATGCTTTCCAAGAGAAAGGTTCTCATCTAAAAAACACATTAACATAAAAAAAAACAGATCCAAAATTGAATAATAATGAGATTCGATCTTGGTTAGATTATCCGGGATATGAAAATTTTCTCATTGTAGTTGATTTGTCAAGATGGCATAAATTTCACAATAAAGAGCATAGGTGGTAAATAAATCATTTTCCACTCTATTTCTAATTTGGTGATATCACCCAAAGCAAAAGGAAATGCACATACATATACTAGAAAGAGTAGCAAACAAATAATATAAACAAAACACTGAAATATGAACTTTGTAAAAAAATAAATCAAAAAATTGAGATTTGGAATATATACCTTTGGATTTGATGAAAAGTGTTGTATCTCGGGAAAAAAAACACCTTTTTTCAGATGAAATGAAAGACGTTCTTGATTTAAATCAATGTTCCAAATGCAATGGAATAGTCTATTCAAGCCAAACATATATAGAAATAATAGATCTAAAAAATGTAGCAACATAGGTTCAAGGTCTTGATCAACAACAAATTAGCAAATGGACTTTGATTCAATATTAAGACAAATAGGGTATTCCATACAGGATAAACACCTTTATTAACTTTTCACACAACCAAATCAAAGACCATAATGCTATTTTATTTTAACCCTTCACAAGTGAAACTATCCATGGCTGCAACCAATGTGGCCACTTGAGGCAATTTTATTAATGCAAAATAAATCTTTTTACATAAGAGGGTTCTCACAATCCATCATCAACCATGAACCTCCATTATTTTTAAATAGAGATCATGGACCAATAGGAGTTAAGCCACAGATCAATAATAGTTAGTATCAAGAAGAATATCAGACATCAAATTAGTCTATGTCTAGTATCACAAATGTCAAAATATAATGCAACAAACACATACTATAAAACACACAAAGAAACAAAATTTTACCTAATAAACATATTATACCAAGTTAAAATTAACTAATTCCTAAATGTTTAAATATCCTAACAAGTAGATAACAATACATTATATAAATGAAATTCATTCAATTTATTTAAAAACAATAATAAAAGCTATAGCAAATAACAAATCAAAGATGTAAATTCCTTGATTGATATTAAAATTTTAAATGGAAAGGGGTACAATTTTTTTTTGTATAACGAGGACTCTAATATCTCGCTGAATGGTGCGACAAATATCTCATTTAGTCCAATTTTTGTAATTCAAAAATGTGATTGTAATGCCAACATGGGAACAAGAGCCATAACTGGATGATACAATATGTTTTAAACATTTAAATTTGATCCTTATTATTACCGACTGAAGGATAGGAAAATTTTTCAAAACCCTAATTCCTAATGAAGTTTTCTTGCTTGTAAAGCCACAAACCCAACCCTAAACTTAAATGTTGAAGCTAATGAACCGTCATTTGTAAACCTAGTTGAGCTACTTACTGATAGTCAATTTATGAGATGCTATTGGAGGCAGTGGAGGAGAAAATGATGCCCTTTCCCCAAACACATTGAGGAGTAGGCCTGTAGCCTCTCAAATACAAAAAAGGATGCTGAGAATACTTATATAAAATCACAACTGAGGCGAATAGGGGTTGGATCTCATTGGTTGGTCCCCTGGCTCTTAAGCTCTCTCTTGTTGATTAAGTTCACTTGAGTTCTCTCATGGATATAGTTTTTTTCTCCCTTATAAGTGCGCTTAACTGATTTTTGGAGTGTGTGGGAGTTGTTAGGCATTGGAAATAGAAGACAAAGTGGTATTGGAGTTTGTATATAGAGCCCTGTGCACGGGGTACTCAAAGCTTATGAATTGAATTGAATCCCCTGTGTATGTTGTACACATGTTGTGTAAGGAGTACGTAGAGTGGTTCCAACTGCTATGCATTCAATATTATAGACCAATACCATAATATTTGACCTTGCATACTCATGAGTTAAATCCTTGTGAATGTTGGGTGAATCTCTTGTGAACTATGTGTGAGGCCATTAATTTGTGTTGTTTAAGATTGCATGGATCAATGGGAGGCTTAGTGGAAGATTGAACCATTGGTGCTTGTTATATAATTGATAAAACACTTGGACATGAAATCATACGTCATTATAGTGCTCGTTGATTAGTTAATGAACCACCCAAACAATGGAAATTATACCCCTATGGTGCTTGCTATGAAAAGACAACTGATAAATCACTTGGATAATGGATTCCAAGTCCTGTAACTGAGCAATACCTGACTTGAACCTTCAGTGAACCCCTGTGAATGAACTCAAAGGAGAGAGGGGGTCACTATGGTGCTTACTACTAGGAAATAGTTGACAAACCACCCTTGTGCTCATTTTAGGTACAACTGATAAACCACCTTGGTTTTCTCTATTAGAGGGAAGTTGATTAATCACATAGATAGTGGGATCCTTATTCTGAGTGTTAAACCAAGCCTTCATTTTGAATTCCATAAGTAATAATTTCCTCAAAAATTGGATCTAGCTCGGGGGTGGTCAACTACAAGAAAGTTGTTATGTAGTCAACTTATGGTTGGGTGAGAGTAGAAGTACCTCCTTTAGTTGCTACCTAGTTTAAGATACACAAATAAGTATATTACATTTGCATATTTGAATCATGATTTGTGATATTCAATGCTATGCTTATGAATAGTATAAGATATTGTTTATCTACGATTTCTGTTGAATGTATGCATTGCGCTATTCAACATTATGTTCATGATTGGTATGATAAATTGTGTGTTTATTCTCTCTTAGTTGATAACAATGGCTTCTGAATATGGTATGTCAGCTTGTTCATAGGATTAATTATGTTTGATAGATGAACATCATCTCTTCTTGTAGAGTTATGAGAACTTGTGTGTTTATTCTTATTTAAATGATCACAACTCTCTAAACAAGTTTAACCAGATTGTAAGAGATTAGCAAGGTTTGATTAATTGGAAACAATTTTCCTTACCTAGCTACGAAAATTGTATGAGTAAAGGTTCACATGAAAATGAAGTCCTTTATATAAGTATATATGTGTTAAGCCATATGTTGTTGAGTTATTGAAGCTAATATTGAAGGTTGAGTATGGCTCTAGAATGCTTGACATGCAAACTTCTCTTTTCCACTTTAGATTGGTAGGGCCAAGCCCCTTTGAGTCATGCAAACAAATATTTTTTTGAAGTTGTTGTGACTCCATCTTAATAATAGACCTTAGAGATAGGGTTAAAAGGATAACACTCTTTCCCACAACTAGATATGACATAAGGGGGTGGAAGGTATTACAAAGTGGTATCAGAGTAAGGTTCAACATTAGACTTGAAGGGGCCCACATATAATAGAATTTAATTTTATATGGATGAGTAAATTATTTTTTTTATAGGAATGACGATTTAAACCAGTAGGTTATGTGATTACTAACTTTGATGGAATTCTTATTTGTCCTTTTTTTTCCTGGAATATGTAACTTGGTTATGTGAATAGATTTAGGTTAGCATGCTTGGTGTTAGCATACCAAGGCTATGATTAATATGTTTATGCTTTATTTAGCTAATAGTTTTATGCGCGTGACATTGCATAAGATGACATAATATACAGTAGAAAATAGAGTAATGAGAAACATAATGGTATAATACAACATGGACATAACCCTTCCTAATGAAGAATATTATTAATTTGGAAAGAGGTCAGAATAAAATTCCCTAGATTGTATGGATACCCTTATAGGCTTGAGAACTGAACTAAGGAAATGCAAGGCTGACAATAAAAAGAATTTTAGAGCTCAAGAAAGGAAATAAGAGGTGAATAAGCTCATATTGTAGAGCTTATTAGATCTGCAAAGACAAAGGAAACATGAACCTAGTGCTAGTTATCTAGGAAATCATAAATCCAAGCAATTCCCATCTAAAATCCAAAAGCATGGATTGGAGACAAATAAGGTAGAGGATATCAAGTTAAAGAATAGGAAAATGCATGCAAGTGAAGACACAATGAGAGGGGGAACTCCACTCAACACTATGAAAAGAGAAATAAATATCCATGACGAATTATTTAGTGCCACAACTAGGTCAAGAAGACACCAGTGACAAAGGAAGAGTGAGAAAAACATAATGTCGAAAGAATTCAAGAAATGAAACAACCCTACCTTTGATGGAGAGATTAAGAAGAGTGAAGACACAAAAGCTTGGATTTTGGGCTAAAATAAGTACTTTAGAGTCCATGACTATTATGAGAATATGACAACCATGGTAACTATTTTTAACTTCAAAGGAAAAGATGACATATGGTGGGAATATATTAGAAATGTCAAAGGCATCATAGAAAATGAATTGACTTAGATTTTTTTTGAGAAATATTTCCAAGAAAAGTAACTGTCTAAGAGGTACTATGACAGTAAAAGCAAAGAGTTTCATGAGCATAACCTGAGACAAATCATCTTGGATTCCTACACTAACAAATTTTTGGAACTACTGAGGTATGTGCCCTACATCAAGGATGAGAAGGTGAATATTCAAAGATATTTGAGTGGTTTACTACAACCCTACTAAGATATAATTGAATTTGATGAACCAAAGACACTAGAGGACACTATCAAGAAGGCCAAGTATTGATATGATCAGTACAAGCATAGGGTTGAATTTCGAATAGATTGGAAGAAGAAATACAAAATCAACTTTAGAGGGAAAGGACCACAACCCTCAAGGTACAAGAAAATGTGGAAAAGTGTCAAGTTCAATACACCTGCTGAAGATGAGTTCTAGTGGAAATTCCCTGCTGCAAGTAGAGATCAATCTATCAAATCAACAAGGGAAGGGGCAACGAAACCCAAGGTGAAGTCATTGCAGTGTTGGGGATGTGGAGAGGATAACATGTTAAAATATTTTCATTGAAAACACTAGAGAAACCATTAAAGAATTTTTGAGGTAAAAAATGGGCCTCAAAACAAAAATCTACAACCAAAATCAACTTTATAAGTGTTACATGGGATTTACGATTGCGAACAAAAGTATCTCCCCTAGGTTTGGTGGCTAACCTAGAACAATAGAGAGTCAAGGAACCCAATGCTCTCGTTGAAGTAAATAGATGATAGAATGAACCCTACTTGGAATCTGTTGCAAGCTTCACTCCTTCTTTAGCTTGAATGCTCCAATTGCAGCTTTGATTGCCAAAATTAGAACCTAAACAGTGAGATAACAGAAGCCAAGAAACTATGAGTTATATGCATTATTATCTTAATAATCTATTCAATAGATCAACATGGTATTCAAATACATGAAATAACAACATCACATATATAAAAATAGATAATTCTATGCATTAATATAAATGGAAGGAGTTACAACCATAAATAGATGTTGATATTGTAGAAGAGCTCCTCCAAGATAACTTGTCCTTTCCTTGTCACAATGTGCACCTCCAATCACCCTAAATGCTTGAAATGAAACCTCTCACAATAACAACATAAGGGTAGGATCACTCTCCAAAATCCAAACTCTTTCATATGGAAGGTTGTAAATATATAGAGGAGTGGGGTAAGTTGGGAGTTCTTATCCAATTACCAATCTAAGGTTTTAGATCCATCTTTGATGCGAGGATGGGATCAAAGGATAAGGGATGGAAACTCCAAAGTAGAGTAGGATAGGATACAAATGTTTTATTTGAGGTAAATGGCTGTAAAAAAAACATTGGAAGCTTCCAGAAGAGGAGGCTTCCATAATTTCTTTATTTTTCCCGAATTTCTAGAACCAACATAGTTGCAAAGGGGAGAAACAACCTGTAGGTGATCAATGTAGGCCACAATGGAGCAACCTATAGGTGAATGCTATCCAACAAGAGGCCATGGAGCATTGGTCCTAAAACTGGCTTAGATGATGCATTTTTAGGAAGAAAATCTAGGGAATGAAAAAGGCGTGATTAGGGCTTTGTGCAAGATGATGACAAGGGGGAATATGATGTTGATTGATCCCCTTAGGAGGCCTGTTGATCAGATGTGAAAAAATTGCCTATAATAGATTCCCTCCTAAAGCACAAAGTCATAAATGATGACTGATGACTGAAGTGATTTACCTTGTGACAAATCGGGCTCAAGAACAACCCACGAGCTTCATCATTTACAATAAATTTTCATCATGACATATTTGTTACTGAGGGAGGCATACCTGTACTCAGTACATAAGCTAACACAACATGTATAATGATTAGAAGACACGTCCACATATGAAAACTGGTGGAACCATGATTGGATGGATGTTTGTATGATCATGGTCATCATACATTATGATCTTTGGATAACTCCTGAAATCACAGTCCAGATGGACGAAAATAGATATGGGGTCTTCTATCTCCTTCACACGACCAACCAACCTACGAGTCTAACCATGTTAATCAATGAGATGAGTTTGAACAAGGTAGACATCATTTGATTACTGGCCAATGATGTAAGCTGTTAACAGATGTGAGAGAAACCACCAATGATGTTAATGATTCTCAAGGTACTATAACACAATTCGTATGGTGTGAATAAATGAGTTTATGTCGAAAACCACACATAGTATTTCCGTCGAAGGCCATTGATGTAAACCTATCGTCGAGAGCGAGGAAACTTGCAATTGATGTATGCAAGCACCAAGGTACCAAAGGGCTATTTCTAAGTAACTTCCTAGATAATGTGATGATATCGACAGGAAGCGACCCATTGTAGGGGGTCTTGATGTATCCCTCATCAATGACCTGAATCAGGTATCATGATTGAGACAAAATGATGCTGATACGGAAATAGATCAGGAAAAGTAGACATGGAATGAAGGCTTAAGAGTATTTTAATATATATTAACAAAATGACTTCTCTTGAACACATTGGTGACACTGAATAGAGTTGGAAGAATTGATCATAAACCAAAATGGAGGCTCTGGAAATGGTGTGTGCTAACCAAAATACAAGAAGATTACCCAACCCAATAACCACAAAGATGAAGTGGAAGAGTGTCATGTTCAAGAGCGACTCACTTCCCTTAGAAAATTTAATACCCTGTTTTCACAATTTCCCAACCATATTGGTCCATACCTCTTTATTTTTAACAAGCTTGAGGATGATAACATATGCTTGATCTGTAAGTTCACCCTTTGGATGAATCCGTTCGAGTATATTTAATGAACCTTGAGAAGTATAGGTTTGACCTTGCCATGTTCAACAAGTCCATCATTGTTTAATGTTTTAACGAGTCTAGCGAAGGTAAAACTCGACATCTTTTTCATGTTTAGAGAGCTTGAAAAAGTGGCGAAAAGAAAAATACAGATGTCCCTTTTTGTAGATAGTCTCTCAAGTCTGAAAAGGTAGAAAATAATATTCAATAGAACCTCTTAGCCATGTTAAAATAAGGTATTCCTTTTTCATAAACAATCTATCTCAATCAGGAAAAGGGTTAAACTTATATTGAGTAGACATCTTTTCATTTACTTTAACAAGTTCGAAAAGACAAGTTCTCAACAATCTTTTCATATTTTGGGAGTATGAAAAGAGCTAAAACAGGACTCCTCCTGGAGGAGCGAGTTGTTTAAAGGGTAAAAGCTGGTTTTGGTCATGATGGTACTGCTCAAAACACACAAAGGTAAAGAGGATGGCTAATAAGTCCACTCATTGCAGCGGTTCCTCAAGAAAGGGTAAAAACAACCAAGTGAAAGCATATGATCGACCGAGCATATGGTGATGATGGAATGAAAAAACCAAGGCTAATTTAGAAAAAACATGCTAATAAAAAATGGAAATCACGAGGGATAAAATGGGAATGGTTTCATTTTTACAAAAGCTTGAAACATGGAAAACTAGCTTGAATTTGGTTTCATTTTTACGCAATATTGAAACAGAGACAAACTATGATTGAAATAAGTTTGCATGACCCCAACATAATGACTTAATTCGAGGTACATGCCCCCCAAGATTCATTGCATTCACCTAAGTAGACTAATGGTTACTAATTGGTGGGTGGAATGAAGGCTTATTTATGAGATCAAGTGAAAGACTCGACCAAGAATTTACGAGATATAATCAAAGACTCTAATTGGAAGGGGATCTATTTCATTTTTTAATGAGCTTGAAACAGGAAAAGAACTCTACTCATGGGACCTTATTTCATTTTTAAAGGATCTTAAGACATGACAAGGAACTCTTTGTTATGAAACAAACTCACAAAAATATAGAAAAGATAGATAAACACCTTCAAAATAAGCGTGTTCGAGGGGGCAACCTCCTTTACATTACACAAATGAACAATTCTTGGATGATACAAATGACAAGGCCTCCTTTCTCTATATAGGAGTCTAAGGGGTCATAATATAATCAGAACCGAAAAAACAATAATAATGTAAGGGCACAATAATAACAATAGTTGGATTCTAAGGGGCACAATAAAAACAATATGGGGACTACATGGGCACAATAATATAATAAGGGGGTTGTACTAATAACAATAAGGGGAGTAGTATAGGGACTTAACATGCCCCTCTCCTTCAAAAAGTGTTGTCCTCAACGCTTGAGTAGTTCTTGATGCTTCTGTATAAAATTCTTGTCCTCCCATGTGGAATATTTAGCGGGTAGGTTCTTCCACTTGATGCGATACTCTGAAATTGATTGATTTCGTCGCTGTCAAGTTCTTGTTTCTATGAATGCTCCAGGTTCCAATGTGATTTTTATTTCCTCGTCAAGTTTTAGAAACATTGTTTGAACTGGGATCTTCTGCAACTTTTGAATGAGTGGCCACACTTCTTCGTCCTTCTTCCATTCATCCCTTGCTTCTTTTATCCAATCTGGTTGGATAATAGAAATTACACAAAACAATGCTTCAACATCCTCATCCTTTATTGAGAGTGCATCTGCAACAACATTTTGCTTCCCTTTTTGTAGATGATTTCAAAGTCATAATCCAACATATTTGTGACCCATTTTTTTTGTTCTTCTAAAGATAATCTTTGTTCTAAAAGGTATTCAAGACTATCATGCTCCATTTTTACGTTGAAGTGTCTTCCCATGAGGTAAGGTCACCATTTCTTAAGTGCATGTAGTATTGCTAACATTTCCTTCTCATAAATAGCTTTCTTGATATGTAGCCGTAAAAATACCCAATCGCCTATATTAAAACTTCTTTCACTGCAATGTTGATCTGCCTGTTGTTTCATTTGATTTTGCACCAAAGTGGTGTTATCCTTTAAAAATTGGAGAACTTGTTGTTGATGCTTGATGTGATGTTTCACTGCTATAATCTTTTTCTTATTGATATGTCCTTCTATCTTGAGAGTTTGAGTAGTCGTAATTTCTTCAAATGCATTACAAGATATGGTTGGATTCATTTTTGATGCTCGATGTGATATTTCACTTCTTGATATGGCCTTCTATCTTTAGAGTTTGAGTAGTGGTAATTCCAGCCAATGCATTACAAGATATGGTTAGATTCATTTCTTCTTTCTCGATGTGATATTTTACTTCTTGAACCTTTTTCTTCTTGATATGTCCTTCTATATTGAGAGTTTGAGGAGTGGTAATTCTTGCTAATTCTTTACAAGATATGGTCAGATTCATTTCTTCTTTCTTTGGGGTTGGTTCCTGGTGTATATCCTCTTCTTTTGACGTTTCTTAATCCTTTTCTTCCTCGTCTTCACAATCAATGCAAAATAATTTCTTCTCAACACACTTATGACCTTTAATGTATTTGTTATCACAATTGTAGCAAATACATTTTTCTCTTTTTTCTTCCAATTGTTGTGGTGTCAACCTTGTAGGTTGTGGAAGGCTAGGAGAAACAACACTTCCACCTTTATAGTTGTGAGGGGTAGACTTGTTTGTTGCCATAATTTTTCTTTCCACTTTTCTTGCCAACTTGAATGCATTCTCCAATGAATCACGTTCCAAAA
>APFE031291694.1:69979-74979 GCA_000404065.3 Pinus taeda
AAAGACAAACCTCATGTTGAATGTTATCCTTTAAAGTCCCTATGGAGACATCAATCCTCTGCTTCTCTGGAATATCATTTTCCCTTATATTTAATTTTTGAAAGTCCTCAATGTTCTTTGCCATTGGACACTTTTGTTTGAGATTTATCAATTGGCTAAAGAAGGTGTCTCTCTTTGTATCCTCATAACGTGCTATCATTTCCTCCATGAAAATTGATCACATAACAAGTGGTTTACAAGAACAAAGCCCTTTATACCATAAAAATTGATTCGGTTCTAAATATGAAGATGCAATACGTACCTTTTGTAATAGTCGCACCTCATGTAGATCAAAATATTGCTCCATCTATAGTATGTAATTTACCAGATCCTTTCCATCAAACTTCCTCATATTGCCTTTTCTTGATTTTAGGAGCTCGAACTTGAAATGACTGTAACTCTATAATTTCAAATCTCCAAGTTTTGAAATTACATCTTGCAGTGGCCTTCTGAGTCCTCTTTCTAACCCTACAAGTTTGATCAAGATTGGATTATGCAAGGAATAGTTATGTCAAATCTCCCACGACGACCTGATTATAGACTAGTTCAGTAGAGCGAACTTGTATGAAGTGCCACATGTCATTGTTTAAACCTTAGGACATGAAACCGATACACAGAAAACTACAGTATGTCCTCTTTCTGAAGCTTCTTATGGAATTTCAATTTGATGCTCAAAGAGAACTTTATGATGATTTTCCCAAGGTCACCTATTTAGGATGTAATTCGGGAGCCTGCAAAAGCCCTAAATGTTGTGGACTGTATCTTCAAAAATATAGCAAAAAAAGATCTGAAATTTGGGCCCAAGCTTCACCAATGTTTCAGCTCAAATTATTTTTAATTTCAGAATCTAAAACTTCGTAGAAAACAAATTATAGCGAAACTTCCATGATGACCTGTTTGAGATGGAATTATGGAGCTTGCAAAAACCCTAACTTCCTTAGATCATATATCTGAAAATATAGTGAGACAAGATATAATTTGGACTCGAGGTTCATAATGATGTCGTCTCAAATGGGTTTTTTCTTAGCATTTGAAACATATCAGAAAAAGAATTATAGCGAAAATTTCACGATGCCCTGTTTGGAGCAGTGAAACCCTAGAATCTAAGCTCTGATACCAAATGTTATGAAACCAAATCACAAAAAGATAGAAAAGATAGATAAATGCCTTCAAAATAAGCCTCTTTGAGGGGGAAACCTCCTTTACATTACACAAATGAATAATTCTTGGATGATACAAATGACAAGACCTCTTTTTATATATAGGAGTCTTAAGGGGTTATAATATAACCAGAGCTGACAAAACAATAATAATGTAAGGGCACAATAATAACAATAGTGGGCTTCTATGGGGCACAATAATAACAATATGGGGACTACATGGGCACAAAAGTATAATAGGGGTTTGTACTAATAACAATAATGTATGTTTTAACCCCGTACAAAAATTACCTGTATACGAATTCTAAAACACAGAAAATAAACAATGCGAGAGCATAACACATAAAACACATATACACAGAGATTTTCCCCTGGATCCCAAAACCAGGACTACTAGCTTGATTTTTCATTATGTTCCTTTTAATGTTGCAATATATATGTATACATGCTGAAGTATCCAAAACCATGGACCGAAAACCATTGCGTCCAAAATCATGTGCGAAAACCATGCACAAAAACATAGGTAGGTCCGCCCAACCTAATATAGGGTCCAAAAGTTTTTTCCCAACAAATAAGGGGTTACACTAATAGTATAGGGACCTAAAAATATTCTCCAAGGACCTTGTTTCATTTTTAATGAGCTTGACACAAGAAAAGGAACTATGCTATGAGAACCTTCTTTCACTTTTTAATGAGCTTGACACAAGAAAAGGAACTCTGCTCCGATTTTGATCATGGCCTTCGAGAGACCATGGATCCCAAGAGGTTCTCATCAGATTGGAGAAAAATTCTTTGGAAGGGATATATATCAAGGGATCCAATGGAAATATCATGCCCCAATGCCCGTAGTCCATGATGCACTATATCACCTACTAGATCATTAGTAGACGTGGGCATGGAACAGGTTCCTGCATAATTATCCTGTGGTGGGGAAGATACCACTTGCATATAAGGACCATTTAGGGAAGTTAGTTGAATGGGAGTCAAATTAGGACCAACAAAAGAAAGCTGGTCAATACTCATGATTCTTCCTTCATGCAGGAAACACATCACACGAGAGTGAAGAGACAAGATCTCCCATGACGTAAACATAGTCATGCCAAAGAAGTAAATTAAAATCCAAAGGGCCTTGGACTACCATCAGATTGATATAGATAGTATTTACTTCCAAAGTAATAGGAAAATTAGGAAGGATCCCTAATGGTTGATTGGTTCCTTTGATAAAGGCCAACATATTCTAGGTGACAGGAACAAGCTGTGGAGAACCTAAATCTTACCAAGAAATTGAGGACAAAATAATAACATATTAGCCTTCATCTATGATTGTGCTAGGTACAACCACATTATAATATTTTACTATGACCTGAAAGGGCATGTAAGGAGGAAGACGATATACTTCTAGGAGACTCCAATCAAAGGAAGTGACCATACTACTTTGAGGGGGTGGAGTGGGAACAGGAGAACTACCTCCTTGTGATATGGGAATGGGAGAAATCCTCTCCAATGCTGTGGGAATGGGAAGATTATCCCCTAGTTCATTGGAACCTGAAGAAACGAGAAGAACCTAACCAGTATGAATTTCACTCTCTACAGGAAAGGTATGATCGATTGAAGATGGAATCGAGTCAACCATTTTCTTAACCAATGGTTGGTTAGGAACAGACTCATGGGATTCCCACTCAGAGAGAGCAGGATTTACTGGAGATGGATTTTGATCAATAATTGCATCAACTAGTGGAGGATTGGGAGAAAGCTTTCAATAATCAACTGGAAGTCGAGGTTGAGAAGTTGTAAGGTTTTCCAACACTTTTAAGGCTTCATCCATATAAGGAAAAAGCTGAATATGATGATTCCCTTCACACAAATTACAGGGAAATTTGACTTTACCCTTTTTCCCATGGACCTTACTATCGCTAGTTGAGGATTTGTCACCAACATGATCTCCAGAAGCTGATGACAAAGGCCAATGTGAGCCGATGGAACACACTTGTAATACCTTGGGAATACTAGGGCAATCTCTAAGAATGTGGTCACACTTACATAACATGTAAGAGAATTCAACTTTACAGGGCTGATTGGAAGATTTGTCCATACTAGTTGCGTTCGAAGAAATGGTTGATTGGTTTCCCCCCTGCTTATTTTTCTTCTTCTTCTTCATCATTTTCTTCTTCTTTTTAGCTTCCTCGTTACTAGAATCAAGACTTTCACCAGGAGAAGAGGAAGAAAGGGATGAAGAAACAATAGGTGAAGAAGGAAAAGTTTCAACTTTAGAATCAACATGAGGTTGATGTTGTTCAGATGGAGGATAACTCTGTTGAGAAGCAGTTTGGACATTCAGAACCATAGGGGTAGGTAGAAAATAACCAAACTGACAAGATAATGGTAAATCCGGGAAGGGACAATGTTGCCATATAAGGAGCACCAATATTTCCAAAAGAAGGAAAAGGAACATGGTTCCCGACAGAGGGATTTCCTTGATTGGTAGACTCTAGAACTGTTGCCATTAGTCTCAACCTAAGATCCACTAAGGAGTTGTTCCACAGGGAGGATGTTGTTACGCGGTCAACTAATTGATTTTAGAAATTAAATATACAAACAAAACAAAGTGGTAACTAGGAATAAAGGTTTACCAAGCAACCATGAACTACAATATAGACCTTGGCGAACCAAGGACTTAACGTACGTGCAGGAAATCTCCCCAAATGATGTGTTCAATGTATCATGGTATATAATATGGCCGACTTAGTTACCTATGGTTGGATAGGAACCTATAGGGGACTCCAAAAATATAATCGAAGGTACATGGGAGTGCAGTCCATAGTAGTGTTGTGTAATGCGTAACTGTTTGTGAAAGTGTTACCATATAATTTTCGTGCGCGGAGCGCCATCCAATATACCCAAAGGTATGCATAGTATGATCCTATTCACTTACGTACATTTAACGAGGCCATAACATGTCTCTAACCTATACCTCTAAGTGTTTGCGTTAATGTTACAAATGCTCCTTAGGTTAATTAAGGTGAATTTTAGAGTTTATCTTGAATTAGATTTCAATTTCAAGGCTCAAAATTTGGTGTCACCTGAACACACCTATGATGCAACTAATATGATAAAAATAACTCTTTTCAATTTCAATGAAAGCTATCTAGTGTAGGGAAGAGGTGCAAACAATGATACAAGAATAAAATATGCAGCAAACAAGATCTTCCTAACTATATCTTTCAATTTCACTGTTCCAATTCAATTCAAAACATAAAAAGATGCCAAACCAGACAATGTAATTTATGCATGATTGCGCTGAAAACTATGAAAATGTAATTACTATACACTATTTCCTTTCCTCCCATGAAAATGATAATTCTAACTATGCAAATGTGATCTATGCAAGAGAATTATTCAAAACAAATACAAGAGTATTCCAATGAAATCAAACGTAATATGAGATTTCATGAATAGAGGACTCAAACTGAAATCCGGTGAAAATTTAAAAAATCAAAAGAGATGAAAATCAAAGGTGATTAACACTCATACACAATTCATCCCCCCCCTGGACGATTGAGGGGGATGTTTTTGAAAAAATGAAAGCAAAACACACAATTTCACACATAAAACCCTAGATGAAAATGCAAAGATTCTTCTTTTCAACACACTTAATTTTCGAAATGAGGAAAACTAATATGAAAAAGTTTAATCACCGATTCAAATGCACTTTTGAGAATGAGGACTAGAACAATAATTCATCCAAGTGACCAATGACCAAACATAGTTTACAAGAGACCTAATGATAAGAACAAAGAAGAA
>APFE031291694.1:79979-94072 GCA_000404065.3 Pinus taeda
GTGGTATTTGGATCTAACACACTGAGAGAAACGAGGCAAGAAGTGATTAACAACAGGTAGAAGTTGAAAGCATCCTAAGATAGGAAAAAGAGTTATGTAGACAACCAGAGAATACAAATAATGACAAGTGAGAGAGCATGTGTATCTCTACATCAGATAAAGGAAGAGCTCATTGAAAGTGCGGTCATGTGCTAAATTAACCCCCAAATTTTGTGGACCATTTTATACTTTGGAAAGAGTGGGACTATTAGTGTATACAATGGTCTTGCCATCAACAATGAAAGCACACAATGTATTTCATATTTATTTTCTTAAAAAGTATGTACATGACACTAATCATGTGATTGATTGGTATGTGATACAAGTGGAATCTGAGGGATAATTCCAACACAAATCATTATGCATCCTATATCAAAGACAAACCATGCTCAAGAATTGGGTAATAGAGTAGGTTAAGGCGCAATGGAAGCACTTTGGACCCAGTGAAGCTACATGGGAATTTGAAGACTAAATGAGAGAACTATACCCATTTTTGTTTAATGTATATAATATTTCAAGAGTTGTTAATTATAAAGTTAAATTTTTGTTTTCAGTTATAGGACATTGAGGACGTTGTTCCTTTAATGGGGTAAGGTTTGTGACAACCCTCTCATTTAGCCCAATTTTTTTAATTAATATTTTTTGTAATGCCAACATAGGTACATGAGCCATAAGTGGCTGATATAATATGTTTTAAAAATTTAAGTTTGATCCTTATGATTTTCTCTTGAAGTAGAGGATAACCTTTCGAAACCCCAATGTTTGATTGAGTTTTATTGCTTGGAAATCCATGAACCCAACCCTGAACTTAAATGTTGAAGTTAATGAACTACCGTTTCCAAACCTAGTCGAGCCACTTACTAACATTCACTTAATGAGATGCAATTGGAGGTGGTGGAGGAGACAATGGTTCTCTTTCCCCTATTGCATTGAAGAGACATGTCGATGACCTCTTAAACACAAAAATATTCTAAGAATAATTATATAAATGCAAAATTGAATAGAACAAAGGCTGGCTCTCGCTGGTTGGTCCTCTTGATCTCAATCTCTCTCTTAGTTATTAAGTTCACCCTAGTTCTCTCCTGGACATATTTTTTTCTCCCTTCTAAGTGCACTCATCTGATCATTGGAGTGTGTGGGAGTTATTAAGCATTGACAATAGATGGTACCGCGGTGTTTGACCTAGTAAACAAATCCATGTGTATGGGGTACACCAAGATTGTGAATTTAATAAAATTCCTTATGAACATTGTACACATGTTATGTAATCAATGGATATATTAGTTCCAACCTGTGTGCATTTAGGATTATAAATAAACACCCTAAAGACTTGGTCTTGCACACTCATGAATTAAATCCTTGCGAATTTTTGTTGAATCTACTGTGAATTATGAGTGAGGCCATCAGACTATGTTTTCTAAGCCAGTGGATTAATGAGAGGCTCGATAGAAGATTGAATCACTATGGTGCTTGTTATATAGCTGATAAACCACTTGGAAAAGGAATTATAGGTCATTGTGGCACTTTTTGAGTACTGATAAACCATTTGGATAATGGACATCAGACCCCTATGGTTCTTGCTATGAAAAGACAACTAGTTTACCACCTAGATAGTGGATTTCAACTCTTTAGATGGAGAAATACCCCATATGAAACTTAGGTGAACCACTGTGAATGTAATTAGAGGAAATAGTGGGTCATTGTTGTGTTTACTTCTAGGAAAAAATTGATAAACCACCGTGGTTCCTGTTGTAGGTAAAACTGATAAACCACTTTGGTGCTTGTTGTTAGTGTGCAATTGATAAACCATCTAGACATTGGGCTCCATATCCTAAGTGTTATCAAAAGTTCAATTTGAATTCCTTGAGAAAGATGTAACCTGCCTCCTTCCACATTTACCCGCCTTCACTAGTTTGCCCAGGGTAAACATGAGCCAAGGTTCACTATGATAAGACTCAACCTTCTATATGAACTTAAGGAAATGAAGTCGAAAACTTAAGACCTTATTAAATTCCCTCAGGTGTTGCATGACCTCCAGGAGCTACCCAACCACTCCAAGTGTCCAAATCCTAAGCTAACTCTCTTTTTCACTAACCTAGCGCCTCAGTTGCTCCCTTGACAAGGCCTCCAAGTGACTATAAGCCTCTAGTTGCTCCCATAGGCCTACTTCCTAGTGACTTATATGGACTTTTCTAGTTAGTTATGTGCCAACGACCCCAAATTATGAGCCACTTTTTACGGGTTAGGAATCATGGCCCTGTTGAGAACTCAATGAAACTTCCAGAAATGATTCATAGAATAAAAACAAGGCTTACACACCAAAAATTAAACCAGGGCTTGACCTGACCTATCCCAACCAGGATTGACATTCCGTCAAACACATGATTAAAATGCAACCTACAGGTCATGAATGTATATCTGAACATAAGGAAATGAAAACTTATCTGAGGTTTAACAAGAAGGTTTTATGCCTTCTCACAATAGCTATCATAACACCAATTAGGTCATTCATTCATTAACCAGACATTCATTCATTAAAATGTGATATGATCCATATTTAAAGCTACCATATAACCATGCTTATAACCAACATATAACCAGGTAGACAACAATAATAGAACAACCATTAAAGCAACATAATAACAAGTATAATTACTCATAAAAGACATGAGAAACTTAGCTCTTATTAATTATATGCAAAATCTGTTATAGCTCCAAATCTGACTCTTGAGGTTTGTGATGCTGCACTTATGGCCTAGGGCAACCCCTCCTTCTAGACCTGGTCCAAAATTTAAAAAATAGTGTTTTATTCCCTATACGTGACATTGCCCTGAGCTAAACCCATGTGTATGCAGGTCTGTGTATATCCAACCCACGTATATGTCTTAAAACACTTAAAAAAAATAAATCTCCTTAATTTCGGGCGGAGATCATGGGTTTTACCTGTTGATTACCTATTAGTGCCCATGGCCCAACTGTTCCCAACGAATTCCCAACTAAAAAACTACTTTGGGAGAAGTATAAAAAGGCTTCAATGGGAAGGCCTAAGGGGGGAGAGAAGAGAGAGAAAGATTATTATGCTGAGATTTCCCTGACCAGGTCTGAAGATCTTAGTGCCTCCTGCACTTCCCCCATTTACAGGAAACCCTTTTTTCCTTGTGTGTTGATGTCTATCTACTACTTGAGATATCATGGAGTAAGTCATGGAAGGAGTTTGTTAAAGGCTTGAGACTGGATGAATCTAGAGGACGGTTCCGCTTGGAGCCTGCGAAAGGACGAATCAGGTGAAATTATTCCTTTCTGTACTTTATTTGTCTATAATAGAAGAAACACTTGTCCTTGTTCCTGATATAAATCTTCTTCATGTTTATGATATCCATGTTATGATTCATATGTGAATTGTTGTTTAATTGCATAATTAACTACCTTTCAACATACTATGAAGATAATTTCTTTATGATGTTTCGTCCATATACTGCTGTACTTTCTTGAATTGATTGTTTTGTAGGTTGAAGGAGCAAAAGGAACTTCGAGATGGTTTGGACCTTGCAAGGATCTTCTCAAACGTAGGACCTCAGGTACACCCCTTATCGTAGAGTTTGCTTATATTAGCATTATGGCTGTATGGAATGTGTGTTTCTCTGAATAGATAACCTCCGATCTGCTAGGGTATCAACCCAAGACACTAGGGGAATTTATCCCTTAACAGAATTGGCGACTCCACTAGGGACAACAACATTGTTGTTCCTAGTTTGGGTTTATTCAAGCCAATCAGGGATCAACTGTCTGTTTGCTTGTTGTTGTTGTGTAGTTTGTTCTTGTAGGAACTTGAATTGTAAGTTTGATCAGTTTCTTCAAACTGTTTTTAATTTTTCTTGAAACCTTTTATATATGCTGTTTTTCCTGTTTACAGAGGCGTATATACACATGTTTCCTTAAGTGAACCTGCGTATACGCATGTTTCCTTAAGCTTAGTCATGTATACATGTAGCTGTGCACTAACACAGTCGCGTACATCTTATAATTTTCAAGATTTTTTAAAATATTTTTGTTTCTGGAGGTCTGTCTGCTGGTCTGATTCAGTCCTGAACAGTTACTTTCCTATGATAGTCTTTAGTTTTACAACAAGTATTTTATTTCAAATTCTCTCTGATTGTGGAAAGTGTTGGTCTTACTTGTTTTTCTTGCAAACGTCATCATTTTTGCTTAAGCACACAAGATTTCTCGCTAGGAATCTTGGCTGCTCTGTGTCTTTAGGGCAGAAAGGTTGAGCTCAATCTTTGTGTCAAGTTTTGTTTTGGTGACTTTTTTTTTGCATGTCAAAATTGTATCTTTATGACCATCTGCTTTTCTTTCTTTCCAAAAGTTGTTGGTTCACACTTTCTTGAAAGTTGTCTTTTCAATCTTTTGGTCTTTATTTCCAAGCTCTTGTTGCTTCTTTTTGATTGTTAAGAGCATTTCGAAACACATTTTTGTTGAGTTCTCACTTGTTTTGTGTTGCAAACTTGCAAAGTGTTGCATTTCCTATTCTTCGCTCATAAATTTTCAGTCTTGTTTAGAGCGCTTTTGAAAAACAATTTTTCTTTTTCTTTTGAAGAAAAGTTCTTGAAACATGGTTTTGCTTTCTTGAACTTGGTTTTGATTTAGTTTCCTTTTTATGAGTGAAAGTGCATTTTTGTTTGTCTTGAAACTTGCTTTTAGTGTTTGGACGAAATGAGCATGAACAACTTATATTCTATCTAAACATTTTAAGTGGCAAATTAAAAAATTGATAAACAAGTAACTTTCATTTCTTGATTTAAGAGTAGTTTTGAGTTTTGCATCAGAGTATACTTTTTGCATTAGGATAGATTTGTGCTTCCTTTTAGGCATTCATAGTTTTGTTAATTTTTGTGAGTGTGAAGCGTGAGTAAAAGAAAAGAAAAGAAAAGAAAAGAAAAATTTGTTGCTTTCTTTGAAGTTCCTCTGAACCTAGTAGAAATTTCTTTCATCAAAAAACAAAAACAAGTGCATTTGCATATAGATTGGTTTTTATTAATTTCTTTTGCATCAAAACACCACTAGTTTCACTTCCGCTTATCCCTTGACTTAAAGAACGACCCATTTAAAAATAAGCGCCAATTAAACTAAACTAGAACTTTTTATAATTGTCAAGTTAGACACACCAACAAGTTTTAGGATATTTTAGGGCCTTGGATTAGGCGAGTGGAGAGATAAATCTCCAAGGCCATTTAAACTGTCAAACATAGGAGTCTGAATAGTAAGTGAAAATCCAATAGGGTTAGGGAGACCAAGAAATCTCTGGATCTGGGAGTTAAGCACGAGGGTTTTTGAAGACAGGGAAGAGAGATACCCCCTCTCCTACTTGTCGGATCTTACCTCAAGATTGTTCCCCGCGGCTTCTGATACGAGTTGGTAACCTTAGTTGCTACTCCTAGGGATCTACATAGGTGGCTATGGAGGGGAATCCCGTGGCACCTGAGGTCGACATTGTATCACTCTCAACGGTACTACTGGAGTGCACCCTTGTGAAGCTTGGGGGCTTGCACCGACGCTAGCTGTTGTTAGGAGGTCAACGTAACTTCCTCTATTACCTTCGCTGATAGGACTGGGACGTCATTATCCCATACTATCTTTGGAAGGCCCCTTACTTCACTTTCTTGTATTTTGGTGTCCGGTCCTCATCACCTGGAGCGGAAATACTCGAAAGTTGTTTGATTGGCTAATATCTCTTAGGGACTTTATAGTGTGTGCTCTGCGCTCCTAGTTGGCCTAGCTTTCAATTTTTTTGAGTCTTTAGTTAGATCTTAATAAAAAATTCAAAGTGGTTGACCGATCACCTAGACAGTCTCGAAGACTTTGTGGTCTTTCACCACCAAGTTTAGAGCCTTATCCTAGAAGGCGCAGAGGTAATACTGCCGATGGGTTTCATCCCGTGGGACACTCCAGAGAGGAACACTCCAGTTCTTTCTCGAGTTCTCTTTCAGATGGAAGATAACATAGAAGTAGAAGAACTCCCAGAGTCGTTAGCGGCTCTGAATTCTCCCATACCTTCTAGTTCTCCAGAAGTATTACGATACGTTGGGACTCCGACACATAGACTATCAAGTCTAGGTCACATTACGCACTTACCATCGATGACCACTACTGGAAGCATGGCTTCTACTACAAGTGCTACGACTATGCAGAATCCAACATCCGTACAAGGGGGAGGAACGATTTCCATCCCCTCTGCTTCTTTATTTGGATCTTTTGCTAGCACATCATTAATTAGGTCTACCTCCATTCCTTC
The DNA here is from genome assembly GCA_000404065.3 of Pinus taeda. Classification (NCBI taxonomy): domain Eukaryota; kingdom Viridiplantae; phylum Streptophyta; class Pinopsida; order Pinales; family Pinaceae; genus Pinus; species Pinus taeda. The sequence continues at coordinate 86,311 of APFE031291694.1, forward strand.
TACGAGTGGAAATTCCCAAACCAAATCTTTTAGTTCTGGATTTTTCCCATTTGGCACCCATTCACAGGGTATTCCGTCAGTTCCGTTTAGTCCCTCCACATCCATGATGGGTGGATTGGCTTCATTCCAGGTTTTTCCTTTCAGAAGTGCTCATATACCACATTCCAACCCAACAGTAGGATATATGCCTTTTTCTTCTATAGGACAAAGCAGTAATCCTTTTCAAGGTTGGACTAACCCTCTGGTTAGTGGCATGGGAACTGGGAATCCGTTTTTCAGCCAACAAGGGAATGGGCCGTACTCCATGGTTAGTTCATTTTGAAGTATTCCTCCCTTAGCTTCTGCTTGGAATCCTTATCAGGGGTTATCGACTCCTTATAATCCTTTAGGAGGAAGCTTCGTCGGTTATGGAGGTTTTACGGCCGGAGTTGGTCAAACTTCGAGTTGTGCTGGATCACAAGGTTCACCTTTTGGTTCAGCTGGTTCTACTAGATACTTTGGGCAGCCTGGTGCCTTTCAAAATCCAGGCCAATCTTTTCAGAACTTTGGGAGCTCCGCCCAGTCTGGGTGGAATCCTCAAGGTCCTCCTAGGCTTCCTTTTCTGGCAACGTTGAACTTGCCAAATCTCATGAAATTAACAAACGATCCAATCAAATACAATTTGGCGTGGCCTCCAGTCCCAACCAAACTCCCTTTGGACATTCCAAAATTCGAAGGAAAGGGTGATGAAGACCCAGGCGACCATGTGACCCCATTTCATTTGTGGTGCTCATCAAACTCCCTTATTGATGACTCGATTAGGTTGAGACTTTTTCAATGCACCTTGGTTGGTAATGCGGCCAAGTGGTATATAGAGTTGCCAGGGGGCAGCTTTACATCTTTTGCTGACTTAGCTACTATTTTATTAAATCATTTCCAGTTGCCTATCCGTTATGATGCTGGAACTGAAATTCTGGCCACTTTTCGTCAGGACACGGCAACTCACATTTCTGACCATATTCAGGAATGGAGATGGAGAAAGAGGCTCATTATAGCCAAAATCCCTCCAGAATACCGTGTCGAATGGTTTTTGAAATCTTTACAACCTGAAATCTCTAAGGACGTCTCCATGTCTGGAGTCTATTCCGAGGATCAAGCTATTTTTAGGGCCTAGCAATTAGAATTGATTTACTCTCAGTCTAGGATCCTACAAAAAATTTTGCTAGATTCTCATGGGTCTAAGGTTGATATAGCCAAGTCGAAGCTAGGTCCCCATGCGGATGGTATCGTTGGATCGGTAGACACAAATGCGGTGAACTTGTTGAGCCAATTGCAGTAGTTGTCTTTGCAAACTACTCCTAACAACCAAGTCACATCATCTAACCCTTCATCTTCCCAACCCTCTTCGATTAATGCTGTCCAATCCGATAACCCCAAAGGAAATCAAAATCCCAATGGGCAAAAGAAAGGACGAGGTAAGAAAAAGAGTTAAGATGGGAAGGCTGATGCAAATAAATCCGGCAATAATGCTGGTGGTGGTAGAAATGAGTAGAAAGAAAGTTAAGTTTCCATGCAAGTTGTGAAGTGGAGACCATTTAACTCATCTCTGCCCAAAGATTCAGGACACTCAGCGCTTGTTAGGGTAGCAAGGGACTTCTAGTTCTCAAGCTATGTTAACCAACCCTTTTCCCCAAGGGCAGCAATTGCTTGCTGGCGCGAGTTCAAATCCGGCTACCTCTGCAGGGGGAAGCCAGGAAGGGGAAAAATCATCAAATGTTTTCATGATAGGTTCGAATGTCCATGTGGCTACTCGGTCATGTGATTACAGTGAAGCAGAAACTTCCAAGGAAAAAACTACTCCCAGAAATACTGACCTTCATTTTGAGCGACCCCTTGTCGAGACTATACCACCGATTTCGAAAGGTTTCGCTAAACGTGCGACTATTAATCCTAACGCTAGGGCCACCTAGAACTACTCCATTGTTGAGGATCTGGCTCAGAGTCCATGCGCCATGTCCACTTTAGAGGTTCTGTAGTCGTGTCCGGCTCAATGAAGTGCTTTACTCTTGGCAATTGGAGCAGTTGATCCAACCAACTCTTTAGTGCTCACTTTCGACATATTAAATGTCAAAAAGCGACTCCCTCATCATATGGATTTTCAAATAAAGTCTACATACAGGAAAATTAACATTTTTCGTACCGTTATTGATGAAGGAGCTTCCACGTGCGTCATGTCGATGTCATGCTAGAAGGCCATTGGATCTCCTTCGGATGTTCCTTCACCTACCCTCCTGATTGCGTTTGATGGGCATTCTCACAAGCCGCATGGGATTATCCCGGCCTTCCCTATATGTGTTGGGGGGAAGGTCGTCAATATTGAAGTAGAAGTCATTGATGCTAACCTAGACTACAATCTCCTCTTAGGAAGGAACTGGGTATATGAAATGGACGCTGTTGTCTCGACTCTGCTTCGTGTCATTTGCTTTCCTCATGAAGGGAAAATCGTTAAGGTTGATCAATTGGATTATTGTCCAGTTTATCCTCAAGCAACTTCTGACTCTACTATTCCTTTAGTGGATTACCCTCATCCGCCTACCGAGAGTTTAGGAGTTGGGATGTATTCTTCATTGATGGGTACCTTTGATTTTCCCTCTCCTATCACTCGAATCAATGTCGTTTCATCATCTAAGGAATCTACTCAAGAAGAGTTCTTTCGAACTCATTATTTTTCGGACCCTTGGACCTTGCCTTCACCTACGACCACATTAGCTGAAGGACAAGTCAATGGAATGGCATTCCCTATGTCTGCGGCTAAGGAGTTAGATGGTGATGTGGCCTCGGCCTGGACCCTTGATTCTACCTCTACCTTGGACTGCTTAGATACAATTTTACCTTCTGAAGAAGCAATCCTCGAAGTAATGATGGGTGTAGATCAACCTTTGGAAGACTTACACCATCGTTCATATTTTCTTCCTCCATTGCAAGAAGTAGAATCTAAGTTCTCTGAGCTCTTTAGTAGTGATGTTTGCACGGTATCAAATCCTTTGGCTCCAGCACACTTTCGTGCCGAAGGTAACATGTCGGTGATTTTAAAAATGATATCCATAAACATCTCTAGGGACCCTAACATGCGAGAATATCTTCATCTGAATCGAATGTTCCCTTGAAGAAATTCAAGTTTACACTGACCTTTTCAAAGAATTTTGAGATGTATTCGCTTGGTCTTATGAAGAAATGCCTGGCATTGATCCTTCTATAGTTCAACATGAGATCAAGACGTATGAAAATGCCAAACCGGTTCATCAAAGGCTTCGGCTGGTTAATCCTAGGAAAGCAGCGGCCATTAAAGCTGAAGTAGAGAAGCTGCTCAAGGTGGGTTTTATATACCCTGTTCCTCTTACCGATTGGGTTTCTAATCCAGTCCCTGTAGATAAAAAACAAGGAACAATCCGAGTATGCATCGACTTTAGGGACCTAAACAAGGCTTGTCTGAAAGATAATTACCCCATACCATTAGTTGATCAGATTATTGACGAGTGTGCAGGTAATGAGATTTTTTCCTTCATGGACTATTTTTCCGAGTATAATCAAATTTCTATCCGTCCTGAAGATCAACATAAGACAGCTTTTATATGTCCCTGGGGTACCTTTGTATATAGAAAGATGCCTTTTGGTCTTAAAAATGCTGGAGCGATTTTCCAGCGGGCCATGTCATATGCTTTCCACGACATTAAACATATCATCGAAGCATACTTGGACGATCTCGCATCTCATTCTCGAAAGAGAACTGATCACCCTAGTAATCTTCGATTGGTTTTTGAGTGATGTCGTTTTTATAAAATCTGGTTGAATACCAATAAGTGCGTTTCTGCGGTTACGTCTGGTCAGTTATTAGGGTTCATTGTGTCAGATGAAGGGATTAGGGTCAATCCCTTCAAGGTAGAGGCAATAATTCAGTTGCCTCCCCCGTCCTCAATACGACAACTTCAAAGTCTTCAAGGGAACGCTAATTTCTTAAGACAGTTTATAGCGAACTATGCTGAGATCACTAAAGGGTTCATGCATTTGCTACGGAAAGGAGTTCCATTTGTGTGGGACGACTTTGCGCAGCGGTCGTTCAATGCTTTGAAAAAGGCATTAGTCTCTGCCTCGCTTTTGAGTCCATCGAATTATGGTAGGGAATTCCTTTTATATCTCGCTGTAGCAGAATCAACCATTGGTATGGTTCTTGTTCAGGAAGATGATGCTCTCACAGAGCATGTGATTTATTATTTGAATCGAGGCTTGATAGGTCCTGAACTTTGCTACTCTCCGGTTGAGAAGTTGGACTTGGCAGTTGTCCATGCTATCCAGCAGCTCTGCCATTATATTTTGCTGCGCAAAATTTTTGTCTTAGTAGCGGTCAATCTATTTCAGTTTGTCCTCAGTAGGCGAGTGATTGGGGGCAAATATAATCGATGGATAGTCATTCTACAAGAATTTGATCTCGAGTTCTTGTCTGCCAAGTCTAAGAAATCTATGGTTTTTGCCGAGCTAATTTCCGAGCTACTTTGTGGAGAGGATACTATTTGTGAGGAAAGTTTTCCTGACAAACATTTATTCCTCATCTCTTCACTTGACCTTGGTATGGAGACATCATTGTCTATCTCTAGACTTCGAAGTTTCCCTCTACTTTCTCTAAGGATGAACGTCGAAAGTTACGTCACCTGGCTAAGAATTATGTTATCATTGGTGATACATTATATTGTCGAGGGGTTGATTCAATCCTTCGGCGTTGTTTAACCTTAGAGGAAGCAGAGTCAGTGCTCAATGATTGCCACAGTGGAGCTTGTGGTGGTCATCTATTAGGGCTTGCTACAACTCAACGTATCTTGCATGTCGACTATTTTTGGCCTTCGCTCTTCAAAGATTGTGTTGAAGCGGTTAAATGCTGTCACCTGTGCAATGTTTATATTCAGAAGATGTGTGCACATCCAGCTCCTCTTTTTCCCGTTGTCACTGTCGGTCCTTTTAATCAGAGGGGTATTGATTTTACAACTTGTAATCTGCCTTTGGCAGTGAATCACAGGTACATTATCGTGGCTGTAGACTACTTCATGAAGTGGGCTGAGGCCATGCCTACTTATAAAAACGATAGTGAAACAACTGCATTGTTCCTTTTCAATCAGATTATCTCAAGGTTCGGTATCCCGAGAGAGATTGTCACTGACCATGGCAGTCATTTCCAGAATAAACTAATGTCTGAATTGGCTCTCAAATTAGGTTTCCGGTAGGAGCATTCATCTCCTTATTATCCTCAGGCCAATGGACAGGTCGAGGCAGTGAAAAAAACTCTTAAGATGATCCTGCAAAGGACAATCGATAAAAATCGATCCAATTGGCACCTTATGTTGTATCCGGCTCTTTGGGCATACCGAACCTCTGTAAAGATTGCTACAGGTTTCACACCTTTTCAGTTAGTTTATGGGATGGAATGTATCTTTCCTTTCGAATGTGAAATTCCATCTCTTAAGTTAGCTGTCGAGCTCCTTCCAGAGACTTCTAGTCTCGAAGAGCGCCTCCTTCACTTGGAACATCTTGATGAGCAGTGTCGAGATGCTGCCACAGTAAATGAGGCCCATAAGAAAAAGGTTAAAACTCAGTATGATAAAGATGTCCGTCCTTGAGTCTTTACTGAAGGAGACCTTGTCTTGGTCTATGACCAAGATAAGGACACCTTGGGGGCATGCAAGTTCAAGCCTATGTGGTACGGTCCCTTCATAATTAAACGAGTTTTAGAAAAAGGGTCGTATGAGTTAATCGATTTTGAAGGAAACAAGTTTGCGGAGCCCCGAAATGGGCTCTACCTCAAGAAGTACTTTGCTTAAGTAGCAACTAGGTGATGGCTCCTTTGTACATTGTGTATATTTGTACGTATCTCATTGAGAGTTTTTTGATATCAACACTTTTTGATCTACTGTGGCAGGTGTTGATGGATGACTTGGTCTATTTTGGATTTGTTGATGGTGCTAGTCGGCACACTCGGAACCTCGCTTCCGCAGCTTGGGTACTCTACTATCCAACTGGTCAGTTGATGGTATCAAGGGGAGTATGCATCGGCCCTGCTTCAAATAATATGGCTGAGTATACTGCCGTCATTAATTTACTATCCGAGGCAATTTCCCATGAAATTGACTCGTTGGTAGTTCATCTTGATTCACAATTGATAGTGTCACAATTGAATAACATTTATTGGGTAAGGGATCCATGTTTATGTTGCCAATATTTAAGGGTGAGGTTGTTGCAAACATCATTTACTTATATTAATTATTTTCATATTCCAAGATCTCATAATTGGTTAGCTGATTCTATCGCTAATCAAGCATTAGACTGGCACATCAATCATTCATCACAATAAAATTAAGCATCAAAAAGTCGAATTGTATATATATATATATATCATAAAACATTTCGAGTGTACATAAGTCTGTCCAAAAGTAATATACAAGATTGGGACTCAAATGCCTATAATCATGTCCACTATATCTAGTTCCCCGGCTCAGGATGAGTGGCTAAGAAGGCAACTACTGCATTGGCCACACGCCTAAAAATGCAAACCCAATCTCGTGGCATGCCAACCACATGACGCTGCATATCTTCAGGTAGATCCTCTACGACTGCCATCGTTTCTCCATGAGTTAGTCTCACCAAGTGCCGCTAAACCGTGTGAAGTAGTCGCTCTGTGTCTGCAGTTGCCTCTTCGGCCCCTCGGTCGTGACGTCTGTGCCATGGGAAATCATCTGGTCGTATCGGCCAATATCTGGAACATGATCATCATATTAGTCATTTGAATCCTATAAAAAACATTTTTCAAAATTCATTATTATATTTGAAAAATCACAAAAAAAAATCATAAAATCAAAAAACACTTACCAATGTCGCCCCATGCTGTAGTCAGTGGCAATGCTAGATCAGGATCTCCTCGGACATCCAACCCAGCATAAGGGTAGTCATCTACGGCGATGACCTGCTGATCCCACCAGGAAAATAAGTCATCTTCAAATGCAGTCCGTGGGACCTCCCCACCTCCTAGATGTTTCATCAGGTTAGCCCACCTGCCCATTTGTGGATCTCGTGGGGTGCTGATTGAAACCAGTACTCTAGGACGAAGTGCAGGGACCCTTTCAAAAAAGAAAGAACACAAAATAGTCCCATATCCAAAGTTTTTGGTCTTCCCTCTCTTAATGGAAGTGAGCTGGCTTTTCATGCTAGCTAGAAGAGGAGTACACTAGTCAAATATGGTGGTGAGACAGTCAACCGCCACGCTCATGGTTAGCCGTGATGCCTGGTGCAGAGAAGCTAATCCGTTCACTCTAGCTATAGTGAACAGGATTATCTCAGCGATAGACTCTCCACATGTGTGATGGAAATTTGACTTCCAACCTTTTTTGGATGTCTCGGGCAATAAATATGTACGTAGTCCTCGATCGAGAGACTGCTTCATGTCCTTCCCCTGGCATGTACTACCTCTCCCTCCGGGAAAGGCTTGTGATGGAATAAATATCTTCCACTTCTATCCTGAGTGGCATCTCGTCAATCATAAATGCCTCATCCTCGATACTCCAATAATCAATGAGCATCTCAAGCAAACGTGTGTTTGGTTTCATATTTGGCTGTTTGAATAATTTTAGCAAACCACATCCCCGTAAGGCATCCAAAGCATTAGGATCGTTCATGACCTCATCATCCATTGCGGTATGCTCTCTTTCTCGCCAAGTGACTGACATCTTGAAGGAAAAATGAA
>APFE031291695.1:0-11004 GCA_000404065.3 Pinus taeda
GCTAAATCTCGGGTCCGAATTTCAGAGCATTTTGCGCTATAATTGCGGAGATATGATCTGAGGAAGTTGGTCTTTTTGCAGACTCCTGAATTACATTCCAAACAGGTGACCTGGGGAAAATCATCATAACTTTTTCTCTGAGCAATGGATTGAAATTTCGTAAAAAGGCGTAGAAAGAGGACAGGCTGTAGTTTCTTCTACAGTCCGTCCTCTTTTCTTGAGTTGGTTTCATAACAAAAATGCACTATCGAGAGGCTCAAAACACTCTAAAACCATAAAAAAAAAACATTACCATAGGCTTAAACTGGGCATTGCACAACTATTGTTAGATTTGGCCGATCAACAATCGCCGACAATTAGATCGGCGGTCCCATTGGCGGGGAGCTATATATATAGATATATATATAAGGCCCGGGGAATGAGTGATCAATGATTGTGATCGGATCGCATCGCTGTATCGCATCGGCTATATACCAAGGGGCGGGGCCTATGCACATACATGCAAGTGACACGAAGAGCCGGACCCGACGGCATTATAGCTGGGAATTTATATCTTTTGAGATCCATGCTAAAGCTAGTTTCAATACATTTTGGTATATTTTCATTATATAACAAAAGTTACAAAGGGAGCCGGGCACCGCCGATAGCGATAAAGCCCGGACTTGAAAGGGTTCGGGATTGATATTGTATAAAATTTCAAGTCCGTAGAGGGTCGTTTTCAATGGATTTTTGTGTATTTTCATTGTCTAAATGAAATACAAAGGGAAGTTGGGTTTGCGATTTGTGATAAAGACCTGGACATGAAAGGGTTTGGGAAGTGGAATATATGAAATTTAAAGTCTGCCTAAACCTTTTTTTTATGCATTTTGCAGTGTTTTCGCATATTTTGTTATATAAGGGAAATACACAGGCCAGGCTGAATGCGACTTGTGATAGCTACCCAAAGGTGGACCCAATAGATATATATCCCCTTTTGGAGGACTTTTGAAGTCCAAAAGGGATAGGGAAGGCATGATTTATCAGTAATTGTTGTGTCTTCTGTTTATAACAGAAATATACATTTATTTTCAACAGAGGTCCACCATAAGGTAGCACTATTCTGCTACAACAGAAGCATGCATTGTTAAAACATTGGAAGGGCCACAACACGCTGCAGCCCGACACAGAAAGTTCAGGGAGCTCCAACAGCACAATAGCCACACTAACAAACATCATGGAGCCTCTCTCGCACAGGAGAACTCCTAGACAATGCAACAAGGAGCCAAAATATCTGAAAGCCGTTATTCCTCTGTTAGAAAGAGGAAAACCGCCGAGCCATGCTTGCCTAGAGGGTATCAAATCAATTAAACAATGCATATCAAGCAGAGTAAGACTCTGAGCCTTCTAAAGAGCTCAAGAGCATTGTAAACAGGCTATAAATAGCTGTTAGTGAGATGTAATAGGGGTTCAACTTTTGGAGATTCTTCCTCCTCTGTTCATTCAAGCTTCTCATCTGCATTCTTTAGTAATACAAGCTTCTTTTGCTGTTATATGTTCAATGTCCATTTCTCTTCTGTTCTATGCTTGCACTTAAACAATTTGTTCAGGTTTTCTTTGTGTTTAAGGCCAGATAACTGTCATCTTATCTCTGCTTTGATATATTAGATTTGTAAGCTTCTTTGCTGCCTGTAGCTAGCCATTATATGTGTTATTATATATGCATCTGCCAGTATAGTCAGTAAGCTCATTTGCTGCCTGTAGCTAGCCATTCATATATGTTCATGTATGCAATCTGCTGGTACTATCAGTTTTCTCCATCTATCCATTAAATCTACAAACTAGTGAGTATTAGTGGTCTAAAGCCTTGTGTTGTTGCGGGTATTCATGCATGTATTGAGTGAGTATAGAGCTGAAATGGTTATCTGACTTGATCCAAACCATCATCCATTCCAATAGTTCTGAGAGCAATATTGAAGATTATATGTTACCAGGCATCTCCGAGCTGCAACCTAGGAGAGTTTCCTGGAATGACAACAAGAGCAACAAAAGAAAATAGTTTGAGATTGATCACAATGAAGACGATTTGTAATTGAGTACATTCTTATTATTCCCATTTTCTATCATTCAACACTATTACAGTGTTACTTTGCATTAAATTTTTTTATTTCATTACTTTTCAACATTCACGTTATTAACAATCTCTATCATCTCAACAAATTGAGGTGATTGAACAAATTTAAAATTAAAATGACCAGATTAATCTTATACATATTTAACGTATTTAGAATGATCAAAATAATTAAATGTTCAACAAATTTTTTTTTTTTTGGTTGAATTGAGGCTTCTGTGATCATAACAATTGTAAGAAGAAATTTCGACGTAAATCACATTCAGAAAATCATTGACAATGATTTTCTGAATGTGATGTATGCCAAAATTTCTTCTTACAATTTTTTGTATAGCTGCACACGACTGAAACCAACCAACGTATCCATCTTAACCCCAAATCTATAAGCGCCTAGAAGGATCAAATCTCTCAAGGTACAAACTTTTCCTCATATTTTACACTCAAAAAAGAAGTTTCGCCTTGAGAAATTAAATCTTCTTATACTTACTAAATCCGACATTAAAATAAATCTTAACTAATTTATATAACTACACCATTTCTATCCTTACAACATATCATTGTTATTCTATCCCTTTATAACCCAACGAATCATCAGAACTAATAAAATTGTGTATCTATCATGGTTTTTTATTTTTATTTTGGAAAACTGTTTGTGTGACCTATTTAGACGAAGTGATATAACTTCCAACTACACTTCAAGCAGTTACGAGACCAACGTCTTTACCAGTTAATTGCGGGTTAATCCGACATGCCGTGCAAGCCCATGGACTTAGACGCCAAAAAGCTTCTCCCCTCAATTCAATTAGAAATTGTATTTTGGCACGATTCCGTGTAACGTTCCATTGCGAACCCAGGGAACCCAGATCGCCTCCGTGGTGTTATGATTATCAACAAGGATAGAGACAAATTAGTTTTCCATTTCCATGAACATTTTGCAGCGCATCCGCTATCGTTCCTCAGCAACGGAATTCTTGCTTCGCTCTATCAAAGGGTATGTATTGGTTTTCTCCCTACAGAAGGCAAGAGCACTTTATTTTGTCAGTGATTATTCTATTACAGAAGAAAACCCCGGGGTATGATTTAGCTCAGAATTAATGCACTGCTTCAAAATTCCATGAACTCTCTCTGCAAAGTCATCTACCTCTGCAAGCCTGCCTACAACATTTTATTCGATGAATACCAACAATTAAGTCATTTTATTGGAAGAAAACCAACAATTAAAACATTTTCTTGAAAAAACCCTAATCATCCGAGTCTCTTTTCATAAATAATAGATAATAATAATTTAATTAAATGGATACAGGATAGTGAGTTGATAAATATTGATGTATGAGATCTACTCATTTGTGTAACAAAATTACGCTCATCACAATGGTTTGACTATTATGTTTATGAACGTCTACATATCCTATTAAGTTTATATTTAATTTAGTTTTAAAAATGCAGGGACAGGGTAGTGAGTTGGTAAAAATGATGTACGAAATCTACATATTGTGTAAGAATGTTGAGTTTATAAATGTTTTAATTTTTTTCTACCAGTTTTAAACTTGCAGTTTTCATGGAACAAACACATATAAACCTACTCAAGCAATCTGAGTATCACAAACCAGGAAACAAACCCGGGTCTGTACCATTTCAGGACACTATTCTACCACTAGTGCTTGTTGCTGCTTGGTTGGTTCTTGATGCTTGACCTGTCAATTGAAACAGCTAAACGGTGAGTGCACGAGCCGGGAATCAAACCAAAGAAACACATATAATAACTGTTATTAACCATTAAGCCTACTCAAGCTATCACAAATTGAGTATCATAGACTAAAAACAAACCTGTATCATAGACCCCAAAACAAACCTGGGTCTGTACCATGTCAAGATACTATTCTACCACTAGTGCTTGTTGCTGCTGGGTTGGTATTTAATTCATGACTTGTTGCTGCTTGGTTGGTTCTTGATTCATGACTTGTCAATTGAAACAACTAAACGGTGAGTGCACAAGCCGGGAGTCAAACCCAAGAAACACATATACTAACTGTTTTCAACCATTAAGCCTACTTAAGCTATCACAAATTGAGTATCATAAACCTAAAAACAAACCTGGGTCTGTACCATGTCAAGGTACTATTCTACCACTAGTGCTTGTTGCTGCTGGGTTGGTACTTAATTCATGATCTGTCAATTGAAACAGCTAAACGGTGAGTGCACGAGCCAGGAATCAGCCCAGGTTTGTACATTGACTATTACCTGAAATAACAGCCAGATAACCAGCGCAGAGCGCAGCTGGGTTCGAACCAATGCCCTATTGATCTGCTGTCAAATACTCTACCGCCAAATTATTGGCCCAATTACTCAGAGTGGAAATTGGTTTTCTCATATCCTTGTTATTGGTTTTCTCATAACTTTGTTATGTGTTATACCCTAAATCTATTGCTGATGTAAATTTCACATTGTCGATGCAACAAACTAGCTCAACACGGCAATTTGAATTTTAGCCATAACAGGGATGGAAAGCTCCGTGTCAACAGAAAATAAAAACATAAACAGATGCTTTTCTGTTCAATGAACAAGTTAAAAGGGAAACATGAGCTAAGGATATTTCTTGCCATATGTTACAACAGCTGTCGTTGAAGCTGTTTATTTTGTTTCAATTTCACTTACTCTGTTGTTTATGATCTAGGATAGCAGGGATCCACCACTTCTTTGGTTGCATGTGTAAATAACTGTTATAGAGCATGTGCTGCTGCAAACTGATGCAAATAGAGCCTGTATTTAATCTTATAATGAGTTCTAATTTACTTCTGAATGAAATGGAGATGAACTCCCTCGATGCAATGCAATTGTGCTCATAGCCTATAGGATGTTGGTTTTAACTTTTGTTTAAATTTTCATTTTGTAGACATTTGACATATTATATGATATATCCCTTTTGGCCTCATAATCTAGGGCAGACTACTTCAGTCTTCCAATATTCTTCCAGTTTGTTAGTTCGTTGAAACCGTTGGCCTGTGAAGTCTTATAACATGGAAGTTAGCTTGGAGATAGTTCAAGCAGAAAATTGCCTATGATTTAAAAAAACAGCTATTAACAAGAAGAAAACAAGAGGTTAGTTGTTTTAAAGTTCCCATCCCAAAAGGATAACATAGAATTTCAGTAGCAAATGGTGCGTCAATTGAGAGAGCCCTATGTACAATTATTAGAGAGGAAGAGTTTTCTAAAGTTTTAAAGGATGAAAAGGATTAACTCACGAGTCAAAGTAACTCCATTTTAAAGGGTTGTCAAATTGTAAACATTTGTACTGTATGTCATTGAATCCCAAAGTCTTAGATGCCTCTCAGTAGCTACTGTGGATCCTATTTATGTTGGTAAGCTTGGTAAGCTTGTACCTCAAGTTCAATGACAATATTGGAGTTCTATGAGCTCCAGTTATTAGTCTTGGTTAGCTGAGACTGAGAGTTTTACGTGACGGAAGATCATATAGTTATCACGATACATTGACCAGAATAATGAATGCATCAAACCTACAACATCTTGTGTCTTCATCATACGGATGACTGCAAGCAGAACTATTGTTGACCAAGATAGTGGGGCCCAAAAATCTTGCCATATATTGCAAAAATCACCGTTGCCACATGTAGCTGCACTTTTATCATGTAAATCTCATCCACTAAATATTCCGTCAAGTTTCTCATGATATGCAAGATTGTTTATCTGGTTCCAACTTCACTGATGCCTACATCAAATGCCTTGCATACCTAAATCCCTTCCCTTTGATTGGAGTTGCAAAATATTCATTGATTGGGGCCCAAAAAACTTGTCAGATATTGCAAAAATCACCACTTGCCACATGCAGCTGCACTTTCATCATGTAAATCTCGGCCACCAAATATTCCATCGAGTGTCTCAGGATATGCAATATTGCTTAGAATTGCTTCTATAGAAACATTTCCTTGACTTCACATATGACAAAGGCCTTTTAAAAGAGACTATCATTGCAAAGTGGGAGATCATTAAAAATGACTACAAACAAAAGATCATTTGGAAAGATGTAATCAACAGGTCTTTCTTCCAGCCTATTGTCTAACCGAGACAAGAAACCTTAAGGTATATATCGAGGTACTCATTTTCTTCTTTAATTGATAAAGTACTCTTGCTCCATGTTCTCCTCATCTCATTGTTACATGCCTATATTCATAAAGCCTATCTTTTTGAATGAATAAAAAACTGTAATTTAACCATTTAATTTTTGCAATTCAGTCAATAAAAACAGATCTAAAATAAATGTCAAATCCACTCTAAGTCATGCCATAGAAGGACATGGTGCGAGGTGTTACCAATCCTTTTAGCAGGGTCACTAAGGTCCTGACAGCAGATGGTCATACACATGGCAGGGATCCACTATCACCTCGGCCGAAACCTCCGCTATTTAGGCCCAACACCTCCTAAGCAGCCAAGGGAGGTGTCCTTAAATATTCCTCTACAACTTCGGTTTATATCCAGTGCCTTGTATGGAGTCAATTGTTTGGAGAGGTTCTTGAATTGTCCACTGCCTTGCATAAAAAATAGCGCTAAAAGCAAAGCATATTTCTACAACACATATTATTAGCCAAAATATTTCAAAGATATAGCAATTAACCTATGGATTTTGGTCTACTAGAGTTACCCTAACTAAATATGTGATTATTTCTTGATTTTGAGGTTTGGTTAAGGAGTTATGAGTTAAAATAACTCGTTGTCCAGTATAACAAACTTGTTAATTTTTCTTAGGGTTATATTGTTCTTTGCTTTGATAATTGCATTTCAACATTTGCATATTAAGTTCACCCCATAGTAACTTAACATTATTCAGATTTACAACATTATTCAACAACATATGCAATTATATAGAAAGAACAACATCATCAATGCAGTAGAACATAAAGGAACAATAGAAGAAAAGCATTCACACATAGAGACATCAAGATTGGTCAAAGACTAGGGCAATACCCACTATGGGGAAAACCCTTTCAAATTTTTCTTCTTATTAGATTGTCATTGAATGATTAAGTAAAAGAGAGTACAATGATCCTTATCTTCATCCATACAACTATCTAACAACATCAAATAAACAATATCCATGAAATGAACCCAACAATGCCAATACTAAAAACCCTAATTCAGAAGCCTATAATCAACTGTTGCTGCCCGCAGTCAACTACTGAACTCTACGGTCAACTGAAAAACCAAACCCTAGGTCCCAACAACACCCAGAGAGTGACGTGCGTGCGGCTGAAGCCCTTCGACCGCCCGCATGAACCTACGAGCATGCACTTATGACCAAAATCTGCTTGTGTCGTGCCTGGGGTCGGAAACCAAAAACCCTAAACACACACGAGCTTTGGACTCTGTAATCTCAGACTTGTGTGAGTGAACTTTCCACGAACTTTCTGAGACCTGTGCGAGCCAAAAACAAGAAAGAGAATAGAAGAATGATCCAAGATGATTGTCCAAATGAGGTTGAGGTCACTTGTATAAGCCTTCCAAGGGTGTCCAATTTGCTTTAGGGCCGACCTGATCAAATATGCACATGTGGGCTTTAATTCAAAAATGCACTTT
This sequence comes from Pinus taeda, assembly GCA_000404065.3. Taxonomy (NCBI): domain Eukaryota; kingdom Viridiplantae; phylum Streptophyta; class Pinopsida; order Pinales; family Pinaceae; genus Pinus; species Pinus taeda. Next base: position 7,697 of record APFE031291695.1, read on the forward strand.
CCCTTGTCCAAATTGAGTGTTTCAATTGTCAAAATTGGTCCTCTCGAAAAGAGGAATCTCGTCCCATGGTTGGAATTTGTCACTGAGCTGCCAAATTAACACTCCCTCTCAGCTAGGGAGAAATTCCAACTACATCATATAATCATCGCAAGTATCTTGTCATCAAATCATATCTTGTCTCAAGTATCTCGACATCAAATGTCATCACTGCTCATCCCAGTTCATCTCTGCTTATTCCTACTCATCTCTTGATTGTACCTGCTTATATGCTAAACATTCTCGAATCTAAACGAAGAAGAATTTGACATCGGAGGGGAGCTAAGTTGCCACCCACTATTACGTCAGAGAGCACAACTCAATCCGAAACAATATGAGGGAGCACATCTCAACCTGAAACTACATCGGTGTGCTTAGTCTCAACCCGAAATTGGATAGGGGAGTATATCTCAACCCAAAAATCACATCAGCGAGCACATCTCAACCCAAAATCTCATGGGGGAGCAAAGCATCTTCAACCCCATATTGAGCAATAGGTGATATAGGGGAGCACATCTCAACCCATCCTATTGCCCACTGATCTTCCCAACAATGACTCTCAAGAGTCATGTGGTAGAACACCTGCATCATAATATGAGATTACTGCAATCGCAACTGTTTATACTTCAACCATTGTGTCAATGACAATGATTCCAATACAAAATCATTATTGAATACCAATATTAGTCATTGAAAGTTACTATGCTCACATAACACTGTCATCAAGACAAATCATCAGATATCAAGTCAAATCATTAGTCATCAAGTAAAAACCCTAATTTGTCATCTCTATGAATTCAATCAATCCATAAGCCAAAAACATATGAATCATCTTGTCAATGTTCTAAAGCATATTTATGAACTATCAAGCATCATGTCAAAACTCCAAACATTGCTCATCTATACCAATCGACCAAATCTTGTCAAACCCTTGCAACTGTTATCGAATATTGTCATACACTAGCTTCAATGGTTAAATCTGTAGGACTGTCATATTGTTGGTGCATTCCTGATTTTATGCATAAAACTTCAGTTTTGTGATCTATAGGCATAACCACACCCATAGGCTTTCTTTTGTTTGGTTGAGAAACTGCAACATCAAATATTTGACTATTTATGTCAAAAAACTTCAACAATAAAGAATCTTCTATACATATAATGCAAATGATAATAGGTGTAGGGATCTTATGGAGAGTTTCTCCCTTTGAATGAACAACCCCTTCAACCATTGTTGATAATAGGTGTAGGGATCTTATGGAGAGTTTCTCCCTTTGAATGAATAACCCCTTCAACCATTGTTATTCAAGTCATCAACTTGTCTATAATATTGTCATGCATCAGTAGAATTGTTAGATCATAAAATCAAGCTATATCAGGTTCTAACATATATATTCATCATGGTCATAACATGTCATTATCAACTACTTCATCATCTCACATGACATCAAATTTTCATCAAGGGTTAGAGTCATATAATTAGGGTAGTTGTCAAGTGCTTCATAATACTTTAAGGATCATAATCACTTCATCACTTCTTTTGCATTCATTCAATCATCAAATCAGGGCATCCAGTTTTACCATATGTCAAAATTACTAAGCTTATCAAAACCTAACCACGGTCAACAAGAATATCTTGAATATCAATCTCATTGTTACACTTCTATCATCATGGTTATCATTCTTATCACAGACATTATCAATAGTATCAAGCTCCCATATATAAGGATCAATGTGCTAGCCTTCTTAATGGGATCAAGAAATCCATCATGTCTAAAATAAAAGATGCTTACCAAATATCAAGTATACCAATGTATCAAAGATCAATGTTTCTAAGTAGCTTTACCATGACTTAATAGAATGTAAGATACTTGTCCAATACTAAGTGTACCATCTCATCATAAGTACCATGAATCAAACTTTCATATGAATGAGCCATTTGTGAAGGTGACATTCCCATCATACCTTAGGGCTTACTTTGACATACATACCTTGTAGTATTCAAATACCTGTGCACCTTCTTGTTTGACATAGGCAACTATAACACTTCGTCAACTCTTCATCAAGTGCCTCTTTTCCTTTTCCAGCGCTAGATCTTCTCTTCTTGTACTAGCCATGATCCTCAAGAAGGATCCACTTATCACAACTCATGAGGAGGTTAGAAGTATACAAATACTCAAATACATGCAGGAAGTATAAGTAATAATCAAAGCAATAAACTTAAACAAGAATAGAATCACAAAGAGGTAACATAAATCTAAAAGTACTTATCTTCAATGAGAGGTGATCATCTCCCTCTTGAACCAACCTTCAAGAGTCATGGCTGTCCATTGTCCATATAACGTTGTAGCTTTCAATATTTTAACCAACTTCATCAATAACCAAGGCCTAATTGAGACTATCCCATCTAAGGCTACATCAAATCTGTCACAAGTGCTTGAACATCTTCACATTGATCATTCTAGGGTTTCTAGATTGCATATTCAAATCTTTGTCATACTCTAGGGTTTCTTCCGAACCCTAACCTAATAATATCCAACAAACCTTAATACACAAATTGCCTAGGGTTTCCTTCAAACACTAGTATTCTTTTAGGTCTCCACCGTCTTCTCTTGCTTCCATTAAAGGTGTCTTCTTAGGGGTGATTTCATTGAATTTTCTTCAACCCAACTTTGATACCATGTTAATTTTTCTTAGGGCTATATTGCTCTTTGCTTTGATAATTGCATTTCAATATTTGCATATTAAATGCACCCCTAGGTTGCACGAAACGGGGAAACGGGTACGAGTTTCTGAAACGGGAAGCGATACGAAACGCAACCTCCCCAAATTTTGGAAACGGGGAAACGCGAATGTATATATGTGTGTGTGTGTGTGTGAAATCATAAAGCATAAATGATACATTATAATTTATTACACTTAAACATTAAAATTTAATTTAAATCACATTTACTCATGAATGATCACATAATGAAAATAAAAATATCAGAATATCCAAAAGCAACCTTTATTAAATATCCAAATCTCAAAATCAGCCTTTATTTATATTAATATATGAGGCTGCAAGTACAATAAAGACTATAAGGCTGCAAGAGAGAGATCCAAATCAAGATTTTCTACATCCACATCCCATTCTTTAGAAGGACCATTGTTGTATTGGGTGTCTCCTCCTACATAGTCGAACGACCTTAGTGCTCTTGATTAAATACACGTTTCATACCCTAGTACCCTACATTATCTTGATTATTGGGAGTTTCCCCTGCATAGAGGGCTTG
>APFE031291706.1:0-24633 GCA_000404065.3 Pinus taeda
TTAATTATATTTAATATATTAATTAATTTAATTAATTTAAAATTTAATTTTAAACTTTAAATTTTTATTTTTTTGTTGTATTTTTATGAACATAAGTTTCTAGACGATAGCTACTTGGAAAATAAATGAAAAATAAACTGCAGCCACTTGAATGTTTAGATTTTTGAGATTAAGATTCGATTTGGCAATTGGAGTGAATTTCTTAAAATACCGATAATTAATAATTTGGCTGCATGACTAAAAATGAAAAATGTTAGTAAAAACTTACTACGGGTTAAACTGAATGCGTTATTGGACAAATTTATTTACAAAATGCGATATTGTACATTTTATGCATTTTTAACCCACGCTAGATAAATGATGAGATTTCAAAGGAGTGCCATTTTCAAACCAGTTGACCAAATGAGGCGAAACAAACGTCAATGTGAAGCTTATAAAAAATTGATTCTAACCAAGCAATCAAAACAAGAATCGAAAGAAAACTAAAAATTGACAGAAGCGTAGGGCAATCAATTAAAATAAAAATCAAAAAGGTGTCTAGCCAAAATTTTTATAGAAAGGGTCCCCATTATCTTAGCTGAGCAAGTCAATAATGGGGGGGTTGTGTTTTTACCACAACAATATTTTAGATAAGCACTTCTAAGTTTACCTTCCCGGGTTGACATTAAATTAATCTCTAATTTGCATATGCATTTTAGACCCAACAGATCTAACATGAACTGAGAGGGATCAAATTTCTTCACGTGCAAACTTATTTAGAGTGTAAAACACAATTTATTACTTTTCATTGTCATTGTTTAAATTGTATATTTAAATGCTAAATAGAATATATATAAGACGAAATAAACGTTTTAAGAATAAAAACTTATTTTTTCATAATATATATGCTTTTTTTAAATGATATATAATATAGAAGCAATTGACATTAAAATATTTTACATAATATGTACATCCAGACATTTGATGGGGCAAATTAAAATGGTTTTTTATTATTAACATATTTTTATGCATATGTGTAATGCCCTGGAACTGATGTAAATATTTAATTTGTACTATGGTAAATGAAAGACTACGGAAACATTATTAACAATTGAAATTTAATAATATTGTTTTCTTTTGTTTAAGTAATGTTTCTTGAAAGTTGGAACTTCCCAAGAAAAAGGGAAGGCCAGACAGTTATGGAATTCCCAAACCCTAACCGTCTTTCCTTAACTGGAAGGGGTTTCCAGAGAAAAAGGAAAAAGGAATAGAACGGAGGGGGACTGTGTTGTAGGGACAGACAGGGATGGGAGAAGGAAAAGCTGGCTAAGTCTGGTGAGGACCAGATAGACAGGCACTGAGTGCAGACAACTTGCTGACGGACAGTGGTCTTGCAAGAAGCACGGAGGGGAGATTCGGTTCCTGTGGAACGAATCTCGCGGATGGGAGGCAAATTAGAAGCAATTGGAAACAGGTAATCTCAGTTTTTTGAGAGGGGAGCTAAGTATCCGAAGGACTAGGTAAGCAACTGAACTCTGTAAAATATTTTTTTTAAACAGTAAAAAGAAGATGAGCAGTAAATGATAATCGAGGTGAAATTGCATGACTCTGTTCATTATTAGAGAAAACTGTACAGTGTACTGTGGAGTAAATAGCATTGGTGTGCAGCATATTCTGTTAAAAATAAAAAAGAAAAAAGAAAATAACAGTATTGGAATACGAAAGGAATAGAAATGAATTAAATCGCTATTTATTAACTATTTTTTTGATATCAAGTGCTGTACACTGGAATTAGCCGTGAGTAGATTCTCGCATTTAGAGAAATCTTGAAAACTATTCAGAAATAATAAGAAAACAATTTAGGAAATTAAATTATCAGCAAAGAGCAGATAGTTGCTCGAGGAGGTTATCAATAAAACTGAATAGTAAAATCGAGAAATGTGTTGGTAGGCTTCAATTGAGTAAAGGGCCTGCGGCAGAGTTTAAAGGAAAAGCAACCAAAGCCTCTGCCCTTGTTTCGAGTGAATCATAGAGAGGGACGAGAACGACTATGGTTCTGCATCACATAAAGGGTTTGGGTAGACACCTTGGGCCATGTTCCAGGACGAAATTCTAGTAAACCTTTCGGAAAACGGTGAAATGTTTTCGGGTTGCCCGAAGGTATCCAAAATGGGAAGCTCTGGAAACTGAGGTAGTGTTTTCCTTACCAAAGTAGTAATGACCACAGAATGAATTAATAATAAACTAGGATAGAACTGCAGGAATTTTAGCAGAGCAAATAAGTATGGGTATTCCAACCAAGGTCAAGGGTTCACATAAGTGCCGGAGCCGACAGAAAACTATGGCTAAGACCCTACGTAGGGAAGAGAACTTGCTTGGCAGTAAACCTTGAAACGGGAAATGGAGTACCAGCCCCCGTGGCAAACTGGGAAAGCTGAGAGGGTCAAACTGTTAAGTTCCAGGGTAACAAAATTATACTTGCTAGAGGAAGAGCGTACAGGACACAGTAAATATAATCTAAAGCTGAAGAGCAATTAAAAAAAATGAGACCCATGAGGCCAAACAACACATCCATCCAAAGAATTTCAAAACCTGTTAAAATCAAACCCCGTATCCAATGCTAAAGCCATTCTGTAAAAATTATAAATAAAAAAAAACGACATGATATGAAGCATAATCATGAATATACAAGAGAAAGAAAATTCACCTCCTGCTTGCATAACATAGTTACAGTAGATGGAAAACCCAGTAAAAAGGGTCTGCCCATCCTTAAGTTGAGGCTCACGACCAAAAAGGCCTGGTGCTCCGTGGAGACTGAGAACCATATCATACTGAACGTCTCCCCACCCTCCAGAACAAAAACTTACCTGAAACTGAAAGTTCCCTCGCCATGGAGTCGATGCCCTTCCAAGCTAGTTGAACCGGTTTGAAGTCCCATGTGTCTGCATAGTATGGAAATTACACGCAAATGATTAATGAACCTGCAAGGGTTTGAATAAATTACAGATAAAAATGATAATAAACTGAAACGGCAAACCCAACCAGAATCACAAGCCTTCACCTATGATGTTGTTGTCCATCGCCAACCATGGAGCCGGCACAAACAGGGTTCCAACGTTCAAAACAACAATGCAGAGGCAGTGACCGCACCAGAGCAGGCATTCGTAAAGAAAATGAAAACAAATGAGGTCGCTCTCGCTACTATCGGGGTTGAGAAAAATCCGGACAAAGTCTCCACCGTTGGATTGTGATGGGGTAGGCGCCACTGTAGATCTGGATGTGGATCCTGAGCTGAAATGGTGAGACCGGATGGTCCACCAGGTCACATGCATGACAGCGTAGAGGAGTAATTAATATACCTTATCCAACTGGCTCACCTTGTGGTGGAGGCGGCCTCTTACCCGAAACCTTAACATAAAGACAACTGTGCAGATGTAATAAATCAAATCACTTTCCAGAAATTTAACTACGCTTTTAATTCTCACCTTAATCCATAGATATGATAATAATCTGGGTAGTACCATAGCTGGCATAGTGATATAATAAGTGAATTATAACAATAATTAAAAGAAATTTTTTTTATGATGGGGCTATTACAATATGTCAATATTAATTCGTATTAAAATATTTGATCAATAACAAAATTATAAGATTCAAACATCTTACTCACATATTTTTTTCTCTAATTATTTTACAACATATTCATTTTTTTATAGCTCACATTAACATAATTTTCAACTTTAATTTTTATTTTAAAGGGGCGGGTAGGGAAGGACAAACTTACACATCCCCCTCACACTGGGTTGTAGAATGAACCTCAGCTCAACCAAGATAGATCCATCTCAAGTAGGGACCTAACATGAGCCGAGAGGGATCAAATTTCTTAAGTGCAAACTTCTTTAGAGTGTAAAATACAATGTGTTCGTTGTCACTGATTAAATTGTATTTTTGAATGCTAAATAAAGTATATATAAGACGAAATAATCTTTTTTTTTTCAGCATAAAAACATAATTTTTCATAATATATACATATTTTTTTTAAATGATATATAATATATACTCAATTGAAATTAAAAATTTTTACGTAACGTGTACATATTTATGACACAAATTAAAATGAATTTTTATTATTAACATGTTTTTAAGTATATGTCAATATTAATTGGTATTAAAATATTTTATCAATAACCAAAATATAACATTTAAACATCTTATTCACATATATTTTTACTTCTAACTACTTTAGAACATATTCATTTATTTTTTATAATCGACATTATTTATCTATTTAGAACATAATTTTTAACTTTCATTTTTATTTAAAGGGGAACTTATGGACGAAAAAACTTACACATCCCCCTAACATTGGGTTGTAGATTCAATCTCTTGCAATTGACATTAAAATATTTTACATAACATGTACATCGAGAAATTTTATAACGCAAATAGAAATGATTTTTTATTATTAACATATTTTTAAGTAAATGTCAATATTAATTCGTATTAAAATATTTTATCAATAATCAAATTATAAGATTTAAACATCTTACACAATTTTTTACTTCTAATTACTTTAGAACATATTCATTTTGTTTATTATAGCAGACATTATTTTTCTATTTAAAACATAATTTTTAAGTTTTATTTTTATTTTAAAGGGGAACAGATGGACGAACAAACTTACACATCCCCCTTGTACTCGGCTATCACTAAGGAGCATAGATCCATCTCAATTACAGATCTTACATGGGCCGAGAGGGATCAAATACATCCCCCTGGTACTGCTCTCGTTATCTCAATTACGGATCTAACATGGGTCAAGAGGGATCAAATACACCCCACTCGTAGTGTTGTCATCAACTAGCATAAATCCATCTCAATTATGGGTCTAACATGGGGCAAGAGGATCAAATACATCCCCCTCGTATTAGGTTTTCACTAATGAGCATAGATCCATCTCAATTACAGATCTAACATGGGTAGAGAGGGATCAAATTTTTTCACGTGCAAACTTCTTTATAGTGTAAAATACAATGTGTTAGTTTTCATTGTACTTTTTAATGCTAAATAGAATATATATAAGATGAAATAAACTTTTTAAGCATAAAAATTATTTTTTCATAATATATTCATTTTTTTAATGATATATCTACGCAATTGGCATTAAAATATTTTACATAACATGTATATTGAGGCATTTTATGACAGAAATTAAAATGAATTTTTATTATTAACATATTTTTAAGTATATGCCAATATTAATTGGTATTAAAATATTTGATCAATAACCAAATTATAAGATTTAAACATCTTACTCACATATTTTTTTACTTCTAATTACTTTACAACATATTCACTATTTTTTTACCTCCGACATTATTTTTCTATTTAGAACATAATTTTTAACTTTTATTTTTATTTGAAAAGGGAACGGAGGAAGGGACAAACTTACACATCTCCCTGATACTGGGTTGTAGAACCAACATAGATCCAACTCAAGTACGGATCAACATGAGCGGAGATGGATCAAATTTCTTCACGTGCAAACTTCTTTAGAGTGTAAAATACAATGTATTAGTTTTTCATTGTTTAAATTGTAGTTTTGAATGCTAAAGAGAGTATATATAAGACGAAATAAACATTTTAATCATAAAAACTTTTTTTTTTCATACTATATATATAATATATATATATATAAACGGAAGAACAAACAACTTACACACCTCCCTCATACTCGGTTGTAGAACTAGCATATATCCATCAAGTAGGATTGTACGGATCTAACATGATTCGAGAGGAACAAATTTATTCACATGCAAACTTCTTTAGAGTGTAAAATATAATGTGTTAGTTTTCATTGTATTTTTGGATGCTAAATAGAGTATATATATGATGAAATTAGAGAGGAACAAATTTCTTCACGTGCAAACTTCTTTAGATTGTAAAATATAATGTGTTAGTTTTCATTGTTTTCGTTGTATTTTTGGATGCTAAATAGAGTATATATATGACGAAATAAAGTTTTTAAGCATAATTTTTTTCATAATATATACATTTTCTTAAATATATAATATATACACAATTGACATTAAAATATTTTACATAACATGTACATCTAGACATTTTATGACGCAAATTAAAATGATCTTTTATTATTATCATATTTTTAAGTATATGTCAATATTAATTCGTATTAAATTTTAATCAATAACCAAATTATAAGATTTAAACATCTATCTCACATTTTTTTTTAACTTTAATTACTTTACAACATATTCCCTTTTTTATAGCCTGCATTATTTTTTATTTAGAACATAATTTTTAACTTTTATTTTTATTTTAAAGGAGAACTAACGGAAAGACAAACTTACACATCCCCCTCATACTTGGACTCTAGCAATTGATATTAAAATATTTTGCATAACATCTATATCGAGACATTTTATGACGCAAAATAAAATGATTTTTTATTATTCACAATAATTTTAAGTATATGTCAATATTAATTTGTATTAAAACATTTTATCAATAACAAAATTATAAGATTTAAACATCTTACTCATATTTTTTTACTTCTAATTATTTTACAACATATTCATTTTTCATAGCCAACATTATTTTTCTATTTAGAACATAATTTTTAACTTTTACTTTTATTTTAAAGGGGAACGGGCGAACATAAAAACTTACACATCTCCTCATACTCGACTGTAGAACCAATATATATTCATCTCAAGTACGGATCTAACATGAGCCTGAGAGGGATCATGTTTCTTTACATGCAAACTTCTTTAGAGTGTAAAATATAATGTGTTAGTTTTCATTGTTTGAATTTTATTTTTGATTGCTAAATAAATTATATATAAGACGAAATAAAAATTTTAATTATGAAAACTTAATCTTTTCATAATATGATGATGATGATGATGACGACGCCACCGCAAATTAAAATTATTTTTTATTATTAACATATTTTTAAGTATATTGAATATTAATTCATATTTTTTTATCAATAACCAAATTATAAGATTTAAACATCTATCACACATATTTTTTACTTCTAATTACTTTACAACATATTCATTTTTTTTTTATAGCTGACATTATTTTTCTATTTAGAACATAATTTTTAACTTTTATTTTTATTTTTATTCGAAAGGGGAACAGACAAACTCAGAAACTTACACATTCCCCTCATACTAGAGTGTAGAATGAGCCTCTCACAATTAACATTAAAATATTTTACATAACATGTACATTGAGACATTTTATGATGCAAATTAAATTGATTTTTTTATTATTAACATATTTTTAAGTATATGTCAACATTAATTTGTATTAAAATATTTTAACAATAACCAAATTAGAACATTTAAACATCTTACTCACATTTTTTTTTACTTCTAATTACTTTAGAACATATTCATTTTTTTTATAGCCTACATTATTTTTCTATTTAAAACAAAATTTATAACTTTATTTTTATTTTAAAGGGGAATGGATGGACAGACAAACTTACACATCCCCCTCATACTAGGTTGTAGAACCAGCATAGATATATCCTACATTATTTTTCTATTTAGAACATAATTTTTTATTTTCGTTTTTATTTTAAAGGGGAACTGATGGACGGAAAAACTTACACATCCCCCTCATACTGGTTTGTAGAAGTAGCATAGATCCATCTCAAGTATGAAGCTAACATGAACCAAGAGAGATCAAATTTCTTAACATGCAAACTTCTTTAGAGTGAAAAAAGGATATACCACTTGCTGAAGCCAATCATCCGTTTGTTGAACGATAAAGGGGGGCCCGAAGGAGGTCAAAAAAGAAGGCTGAAGGCACGAGAAGCCCAAATGGGCTCAAGGATCAAGGCCAAAGGACGAAGGGAAAATGGCTTAAAAAAGCCGTCAAGAACAGAAAAGAGAATCGATGGTTGAATACCCAAGGCCGAAGGTCGAAGGCCAAAGGATAAAGGCCAAAGGTCGAAGGTCGAAGGTCGATGGGCCGAAGGGTCATGTGCAATTTGGGTCATGTGACCTTTGGGTCATGTTCAAGTGTTGTCAAGTGCAATTAAGGTCATGTGCAAGAAATATAGTGTGTTAGTTTTCATTGTTTAAATTGTATTTTTGAATGCTAAGTATATATAAGATGAATAAATTTTTTAAGCATACAAACTTAATTTTTTCATAATATATAATTTTTTTGAATGATATATAATATATACGCAATTGACATTAAGATATTTTATAGAACATGTACATCGAGACATTTTATGACACAAATTAAAATGATTTTTTATTATTAACGTATTTTTAAGTATATGTCAATATTACTTCATATTAAAATATCTTATTAATAACCAAATTATAAGATTTAAACATCTTACTTATACATATCTAACATGAGCCAAGAGGGATCAAGTTAGAGTGTAAAATACAATGTGTTAGTTTTCACTATTTAAACTATAATTTTGAATGTTAAATAGAGTATATGTGCAAACTTCTTTAGAGTGTAAAATACAATGTGTTAGTTTTCATTGTTTAAACTATAATTTTGAATGCTAAATGGAGTATATATAACACTAAATAACTTGTTAAGCATAAAAACTTAATTTTTTCATAATATATACATTTTTTTAATGATATATAATATACAGGCAATTGATATTAAAATATTTTTCATAACATGTACATCGAGACATTTTATTAGGCAAATTAAAATGATTTTTTATTATTAACATATTTTTAAGTATATATCAATATTATTTCATATTAAAATATTTTATCAATAACCAGATTATAAGATTTAAACATCTTACTCACATATCTTTTTACTTCTAACTTTACAACATATTCATTTTTTTATAGCCGAAATTATTTTTCTATTTAGAACATAATTTTTAACTTTTATTTTTAGTTTAAAGGGGAACAGACAAACAAACTTACACACCCCCCTCATACTGGGTTGTAGAACTAGCATAGATCCATCCCCCTCATACTGTGTTGTAGAACCATCATAGATTCATCTCAAGTACATATCTAACATGAGCCAAGAGGGATCAAACTTACACATCCCCCTCATACTGCGTTGTATAACCAACATAGATCCATCTCAAGTACATATTTAACATGAGCCTAGAGGGATCAAATTTCTTCATGTGCAAACTTCTTTAGAGTGTAAAATACAATTTGTTATTTTTCATTGCTTAAATTGTATTTTTGAATGCTAAATTGATTATATAAAAGACAAAATAAACATTTTAAGCATAAAAAAATAAATAATTTTTTCTTAATATATAAGGCTAAATAAAAGTTTTAAGCATAAAAATTATTTTTTCATAATGTATACATTTTTTTTTAAATGATATATAATATATACGCAATTGACATTAAAATATTTTACATAACATGTGCACATTTTATGATGCAAATTAAAATGATTTTTTATTATTAACATATTTTTAAGTATATGTCAATATTAATTTGTATTAAAATATTTTATCAATAACCAAATTATAATATTTAAACATCTTACTCAAATATTTTTTTATCTCTAATTACTTTACAATATATTCATTTTTTTATAGACAACATTTTTTTTTCTATTTAGAACCTAATTTATAACTTTTATTTTTATTTTAAAGGAGAATGGAGGGAAGTACAGATAAACTTACACATCCCCTGGTGTTATGGACAAACTTACACATCGCCTGGTGTTGTGGACAAACTTACACATCCCCTAGCATTGTAGAACCAACATAGATCCATGTCAAGTACGGATCTAACATGAAGAATGAGCATAGATCCATCTCAAGTACGGATCTAACATGAAGAACCAACACAGATCCATCTCAAGTAAGGTTCTAACATGAACAGAGAGGGATCAAATTTATTCACGTGTAAACTTCTTTAGAGTGTAAAATGCAATGTGCTAGTTTTCATTGTTTAAATTGTATTTTTGAATGCTAAATAGAGTATATATAAGATGAAATAAATGTTTTAAGCATTAAAGCTTAATTGTTTTTTAAATATATACAATTTTTTAAATGATATATAATATATACGCAATCGACATTAAAATATTTTACATAACATGTACATCTAGCCATTTTATGACAATTAAAATAATTTTTTATTATTAACATTTTTTTAAGTATATGTCAATATAAATCCGTATTAAAATATTTTATCAATAACCAAATTATAAGATTTAAACATCTTACTCACATATTTTTTTTTACTTCTACTTACTTTACAACATATTCATTTTTTTATAGTCAACATTTTTTCTATTTAGAACATAATTTTTAATTTTAATTTTATTTTAAAAGGGAACGGATGGACAAACATACTTACACACCCCCCTCACATCCCCCTCATACTGGGCACTTTTGTAATTGACATTTAAATATTTTACATAACATGCACATCACACCTCCCTCACATCCCTCTCATACTGGGCCCTTTCATAATTGACATTAAAATATTTTACATAACATGCACATCACACCCCCCTCACACCCCCTGTTACACTAAAATTTGTCACCATGACTATCTGCAGTTAATATGGCTCCATCAATAGTCATATTATCCTCCTTGTCAAGCCTTATACCTCTTCTCTCCATGTCAAACTTCAAAAAAGAGAGAAAGTCATTAAAAATCATGTTTATCTCTGGGTACGCAGGTTCTCTCTACCTTGCCTGCATGTACGCATCCCAAACTCATTATACCTGCATACTTGTACGCTCTGTAAGTCAAAGGATGGGTGCGTACTCCTGTAAAGGTCAAAAGGCGCGAGTTTCATCTTAAAAAAGTTGCTTGTGGTCACTTCTAGAGCATTCTAGAAGATTGTTTGACGTGTATTGAGTGCCTCCAAATGGTTCATCCATCCCTATGATAGAGGAACTTATCCCATCAAGAGAGGAGCTACCCCATACAAAAGAGGGAGTATCCCATTGATGTTGGAACTGAATAACTTCCTCTAGAACACTATAAATACAGGCATTGGGCCAACGGAGGGGAGGTTGAAAGCTGAACATTCCAAAGGGTAGATGCTGCTGGAATTAGGACTTCCATTGTAAGCTTGTGAGGAGAGATTACCATCCTTTCTTGTTTTATTTGGAAGTGGGTGAGCTTGTCAAAGTAGAGGAAAACTCTTGCTGGACCCTGGGAGGAACTTGCACAACACCAAGGCTCAGGTTGTAATGGTTTCTTTTTTGTTTCCTTAATACAAATAAGTCCATTCTTCTCAATGATTTGTGTTAATGAATTGTTTCATATACTCCTTGGTCTATATGTTGAATATGCTTTGTTTTATGGAATATTAAGGTGTTATGTAATCGTTTGATTGTTAGTGTATGCAGGTTTCAAAGTGAAGGAGGAGCTCATCTGGATCAACAAGGCTGGACTGCTGCAACAAGCGTTGGACTTGAGGTAGGATCGAAAAACACTTGGTTTCTCATAGAATAATGTATGTTTAGAGAAGGATTGCTCTTAATTGTCTTGTTTGTCACTAGAGAGTCTTAGACTCCTAGGGAAGTTAGTTTTGTCAGCAAAAATAACTCTTTCCGCATGACAGGCTCCAAAAGGGTCTTTTCATGTTTTTACCAAGTCTGAAAAAGTATAAAATACAACTTGTAAATCATCACCAGAGTACATTGGACCTTGTTGCTACACAAAATCAAGTGTAAGACCTATTTTTGACGTACATATGCACGAAATACTTGAAAATAGATTGAAAACCCTAATTTACAAACCCTAATTTTTCAAAAAAACTTATAAAAAATGTTTTTAGGTAAAAATCAATTCAATTTTTACTTTTTTACCTTGGAGTGGAAAATTTACCCTTGTGCATTAGTGATATCAGCATTCGACTAGAGGAGTTTCAGAAGCTTGTTTGCGAATTCGTCCGGTCTAGGTAGGCACCACACTTCTTCCTGCATTTTTAGATAGAATGTAGCTTGTTTTTGGTATTTTTAGCTATAATTTAGGAAGATTTTGGGATGAGGATGTTTGCGGCAGTCATCGCGGGTTGCCATCTTGAGATCATGACGAGCCAGAATCTCCAAAGGAGAAAAAATGAGCTCTTCACGATTGTACACCAAACAGTCGTGAATAGCCCTAATTTTCAAAATTGTGGATTTCAGCTCGGCGCACCTATTTGAAAAACAAGCGCGGCGAGCGCGAGAACCAAAATTTCTCAAAATTTAGGCAATTTCACGAGATTTTAAACACAATTATAACACTTATAATTATGTATGTGTGTGTTTGCAGGGATAAAATCATGGTGATTGAATGGAAAGAGCAGGAACATAGAAATTATGATGTATTGGACATGGGGGATCCAAATTGCTTGGACGTGCTCAAGAATGTGGGCACTTGAAATTCTTCATGGTGTCATGCCTGAGAGCACAACCCGAACTACTTCAATACCTAGTTGGAGCATGGGACCCGAATGAAGGGGGATTCAACAATCAGGAGCAGGAATTAGAAATTGATGTCAATGACATCTATTTCCTGACAGGGTTATCACGGAGGGGAGAAAGGCCCCGAATGATAGATACCCAGATCATAGGAGAGATGATGGATATGCTTTTTGGAAGGATGTGTATAAAGGCCCAGAAATTGGACAAGGGAGGTAAACTAAAAATCACAATAGTAGTTGACTTGTTCTTGTGAGTCCTCCTCTCCACAATCACTAGAGCAGGTAGTTTGCAGGCCCCACATGAGGCCACCATGACTCAACTCTGACTAGTCGCCAACTAACTAAACCCCATTGTATTCAACTGGGTAGAGGCGGTAGAAGATAACCTCAAATGGAAACTAACAAAATTTCGGCGCGGAGACATCGAATAGTTTGGGTATGGCTCAATCCTCATACCATTCATCTTGGAATGGTTGCCCATATTTCATAGACAGGAAGTGGTTGTGGCAAGGCCACCACCACAAGAGTCACGGATCACTCGTTGGGCTATATTGATGCCTCGAGGAGGTGGTGGTCAATAGATGTCATGGAGACCAGAGTTCTTTGAGTGGCTAGATCACCAACTCGTCATTGCAGAGGACTAGCCATATGTTGGGACGAACTTCAAGGGTGATCCAAACCTAGTACTCCCTCCTAGGGAACACTGGGATGATAGAGGTAACAAACTCATTTTTTGATTTTTAAAGAGTTTTGTAATTTTTTAGTATTTTTTATATATATGTCATGATCATTATATTTCAATCTTGCAAATATTGGACCGGAAAGGCCTGAAGGTTTATCTCCCATTGCTCATAGAGTCGAGAGGGAGTTCGAGCTACCTCCTCCTGGTGGAGATGTAGAGGATGAGATTTCTCGAGACCTGGAGGGCTTGACAGAGGGGATCTCGGACTACGCAGGATTTGAGGATGTCCCTCGATGATACCAGCAACACACAGCAGGGGTGTCAAACAGGATCCATCGACTACTTATACATGTCATCCAAGCAGTGGTGTGCTATAGAGAGCATCACATATATTAGACCCCTAGGCTTATTTTCTGCAATTTTCAGAGACATGTTGTCTCATGATGTAACTTGAAAATATTTTTTGAGCAGCATGATGTGCAACACATGATATATATATATATATATATATATATATATATATATATATATCATATATATATATATGTTATATATGTATATATATGTATATATATGTATATATGATATATGTATATATGTATATATAATATAATATATATATATATATATATATATATCTGTTTTGTTTTATGAACTTATTATGTCTCAATGTTTACTTTTACACATGTCGCAAATGTCTATCTAACACATGATTTGCCAATGAATCTGTTAATGTATTTAGTCTTCTAGGAATATGTTGATATTCAATGTAATCAAAATTCCTTTCCAGGACATGAACACATAAATACAACCTTAAAATCTGAGGGTTTCTGACAGAATAACACCCATTGAGTTGGAGAACAACAAGCTTTGAATCTAGATTTACGATCAGAGTGCGAATATTGAGGGCAACAACCTCACTCAATAGCTCAACCACTGCACAATATTCAATGACATTGCTCATAGTAAATCCTAGACAAACACCTTGAATATCTACCAACTCATCATGAGGATCATAGCTAACCCATGCCGTGGAGGAAATATTCTGAGTACTGCGACATGCACCATCAGCGAAACTGACATAAGGTGCGAGAAACATTTGCATAAGAAGAAAAAGGACACAATAAGAGAAAAACACTTACACACCAAGCCAAACATGTACAACAATAAAAATACACTTATGTACACAGAAATGCATGAAAGACTCATGCATAATACTACTTGAGATAAAAGCCTATTTGAGGGCTTAGCTAAAGGATTGCCTTTGTAATCAATTAGCTCATAAGCACCTTTTTTCAAAACACGTTTTACAATGTAGCTCCCATGCCACATGGGTTCGAATTTGCCTGCCCCCAGCTTATCATGAGCTTGATCATACAACAGGACTAAATCCCCTTCAATGAAGGAACACTGGTTAACTCTGATCGAAGTGAGCTTTCACTCGCTTCTTTTGTGCCTCAATGACTAATGAAGCAAGTCGATGATTCTCATCAAGTCGTTATACGTAAAGAATATGCTCCTCTACTGGAGTGGTATTTGGTAGTAATTCAATAACTAATTTGAGAGAAGGAATTTCACATTCACTCAAAAGGGTAGCTTCCAGACCATAAACTAGCTGAAATGGTGTAAATCTGGTAGCATCCTTAACCAAGGTTCGGTATGCCCATAGATCTGAAAACAACATCAAATTCCAATTGGACTTATTCATTCCAATGGTAGATTGAAGCATGGTGACCAACACTTTATTCACTGCTTCGACTTGGCCATTAGACTGGGGGTAATATGGCTTCGAACTATCATGATGCAATCCCAACTGAGATGTCAACTTGGCCATCATGTAACTACGAAAATGAGAACCATGATCTGTAAAAATGGCCTGAGGGACTTCGAACCTGGCAATCACATGATTGAATAGAAATTGAGTAGCTGTCTTACCATCATTAGTCAATGTAGGCATCGCTTCAGCCCATTTCATAAAGTAATCAACGACAACGATGATATACCCATAACCCTTGGCCGAGCGAGGGTTACAGGTCATAAAATCAATGCCCCACTTTGCAAAAAGGCCAACTGTAATGACAGGATGCAAAAGAGAAGGTGACGCACGCATCTTGCACTGGTAAATTTGACATGCATGCCACGAACGGACAGCAAGAATGCAATCCTTGAAAATGGATGGCCAAAAATAACCAGCACGAAGAATCTTCTGAGCAGTGGCATAACTAGACATATGACCACCACAAGCGCTAGAGTGACATTCATTTTAGACTTTCTCAGCTTCCTCGAGGGTTAAACAGTGACGGAGGATAGAATCAACTCCGACACGGTATAACATGTCTCCAATAATATGATATGGTTGAGAATGATGGCGAATGCATCACCGAGCATCCCTAGACAAGTCAGAATGAAATTAAGATGTCTGGAGGTAAACAATGATGTCACCATACCAGGGATCAAGGGTACTAATCAACAAGAGTGTATTTTCTGGAATGTAGTCCTCTATCTGAGAGGGAGCGGAAGTAGATGGTAAGGAGAAAATAAACTCAGTGATAACCAATGACTTCTTAGATTTGGCAGTAGTGAACTCCAAATCAAACTCCTAGAGGATAATGATCCACTTGGAGTATCTTTCCCCCAGAAATTGACGTGACAGAACGTCTGTCATCGGATTGCAATCAGAAATCACAGTTGTGATACGCAACAAAATGTAATGATGAAAATGTTGAACGGCTGCCAGGGCCAACTTCTCAACATAAGCATAGCGAGTCTCAGTGTCAAGAAGTTTTTGGTTAAGATAATATATGGCATGCTCAGAACCATCATCGTCATCCTGTAATAGAATCATGCCAATGGTACTATCAACGACAGCTAAATAAAGTGAATAATCACAGTGATAGTTAGGTGGACGCAACAAGGGAGCAGAAAAAAGAAGGGTGTACAGTTACTCAAATGACTTTTGGGTGATTTCATCCCAAATGCAAGGAATTTCACTCTTAAGTAGACGTGTATAACCTTTAGTGACCTCGGCATAGTTAGGGATGAAACGACTCAAAAAATTAGCCTTCCCTTGCAAACTTTGTAACTAGTGCAAAGTAGCAGGAGGTGGGAGATTCAAAATAGCTCCAGCCTTAAGTGGATCAAGATGAATACCCTCCTTAGAAATGACAAACCCAACGAGTTTGTCAGACTCAATGCAAAAGACACATTTGTGCAGATTGAGACAAATGTTGTAATTTCTACAGTGAAGAAAAATCTGACGGAGTTAGTTCAAATGGTCTGTGCGTTTAGCTGAATGAGCAGGAAGATCATCTAGATAAGGCTGAACAATGTTTCTAATATCATGAAAATCATAGGACATTTCTCGTTCGAAAGTCACACTGACATTCCTCAAACCAAAAGGGAGCTTCTTATAATTAAAAGTACCCCACGGACATATAAATGGAGTCTTATGTTGATCAGTAGGTGAAATATTGATTTGGTTATAGCCAGAGAAGTTGTCCATAAAAGAGAATATTTCAATCCCAACATAATCATCAATAAGTTGGTCAATAAAGGGAGTGGGGTAGTTATCTTTCAGACATGCACAATTACTATCATGATAATCAACACAAACTCTAATAGTTCCCTGTTTTTTAGTCATAGGGACAATGTTAGAGACCCAATCTATTAATGGGATAGGGTAAATAAACCCAACCTTGAGAAGTTTTTCAACCTCTCCTTTAATGGCAGTGGCCTTTCTTGGGTGCATGGGACGTAAACATTGACGAACTAGTTACACATTTCGATACGTAGGTAACTCATGCACCACAATACTCAGATCTATACTCGGCATCTATTCATACGACCAGGCGAACACGTTGCGAAACTCTCAGAAGATACTAGTGTAAAGATTGATCTCCTCTGGAGAACAAGTGACTCCAATACGAATATTCTCGACAACCCCTAGTTTAATAGAGATGTCAATAAGCATGGTTTATGTGATACTTCCCATATTTCCTTCAGAAAAGACCTCATGAGTTATGATGGGTGTCGACAACAATTGAGAAGGAACATGGGAAGCAGAATTATCGAGACATGTAGTCATTGCCCCAAAGCTAAGAAGAAATGAGGAACGATGATGACTATCGACCCAAGGAGGATCCTCAAAAGACAAAGTTTCAAGAGTAGCCTCATCAGAAGGAAACTTCTCTTGCAAAGGATCAGGAGAAGCAATATCTCCAAGCCAAGGGGATTGCACATATGTGTTAAGAGATCTACTTGAAGGAGTAGAGTCAGAAGAAGAAGCCAAAGCTGAGATGATTTCAACATAGTTAAGCTCAACAGGGCTTAATGGCATAATATCACCCCAAGAATATACCTAATCAAGGGGAGGAATCACCCAAGGATCAGGATTAACAGAGATCATATTAATGGAGGCGGTGTTAGGAGGTGGGAGTGGAAAAACACCCATGAGGGAAGGATCTTTAAAGAGCATGGGACCTACACTCTCATAAGGAACACTAGAATGATCCACATATGGAACATTGCCTTTTGAGGAAGAGGAAGCAAAGAAGGACAACTGATTGACCATAACAATTTTCCCCTGATGAGGAAAACGAAGTAAGGGAACAGGGAAGAAGCAATGGCATGCATAGCATACGTCCAACTTCGACCTAGCAGAAGGTTGTAAGTCAGATGGGCATCGAAAACCTCTACTTTGACGTTGACCATCTTGCCTTCCAAGGTGAAAGGAAAGCTTGGGAGAATACCAAATGGAAGAGAATCTCTTCCATCAAATGCCTCCAGGGTATTAGGAGATTGACTCAAAGATGGAGAACCAATGGCTTTCCAACAAGAAACAGACATGATGCAAGTCAAGGCTCCTTCATCAATTATTGTATGATGAATAGTCTTTGAGTTAATAATGTCCTGGATGAGAAAAGAGATATGGTGAGGCAAATGCGGCACGTGATTTTCAAGATCAAAAGTGATCAACTCGGAATTATCCGGATCAATTCCAACGATGGCGGATAGTAATGACTTCCATTGGGAAGGACAACTCTGGAGAACCTCCAGTGCAGACATAGCTGAAGGAGCTTAGGCTAGATCTTCGACAATACTATAGTGTTGTGCAGCATGAGCATTGTGATTATAGGAGGATTTTCGGAGAACTCCCTTAGCAGGTGGTCAAATGATGGACTTGTTACTAGGTCTTTCAATGTGAAGAGGGCCAGAACTGGATGGGGGAACACTAGAAGCCACTTCAGGTTCTTTCCCGGCTGGTGGAGCATAATATTTCGATTGAGTATACATGTGAATAGGAATAGTTCCGGCCATAAATACTTGAGAACCAGAAGAGGAAGAGGATTGAGGCTAGTCCACCATTTGAGTTTGCTGAGAAGGAAAAGGTTTTTTAAGCACAGCAGGAATCCTTGAAGTCCCCTTAAGAAAATGACTTACCTCGGACCATCAAGGACAGTCTTTAGTGAAGTGATCCTCATCATAGATAAGACAAGGATACTTAGGTTTGTGTTTAGAACCATCATTGGTAGGAGTCTTAGGGGTTTCTTGCTTTGTCATGCTAGACTTATTTTTACTTTTCCATTTCTTTTTACCCTTCGAAGTTTTCTCTGTTGTGGTGGACTGGGCGATCTTAACTTCTGGGGTGTTCCCAATATTAGATGGAGACTGAGAAGTAGTTTCAGTAGGAGCAATGGGTTTCTGCTTCACAGGAGTCATGGAAGACTTTCAAGAATATTGAGCTATAGAACCAATAGCACCATCGACAGAAGGTGTTGGTGGAGATTTAGAATTTCCAGGTCATGGAGCATTGGGAAAGACGTCATAAAGTGTGACAAATTGGTAATATACCAAATCAAGATATTGAGCACGCACGATGGCTTTCTCTTCAGTAATGCATGCCCCCATAGCAATGTCTTTGGCTATTGGACCACCAAAAGAGGTGGTGAACCAATCAGTCAATAGTTGATTAGGGATCCAGAACTTGATCAAACGGTGACGCCTTCTCCATTCATGAATATGGTCAGAGATGTGAGTAGTCGTGTCTTGTTCCTAAGAGATAAGAAGATGTGTTTGCTTTTCATAGAGAATTGATAACTAAAAATGTGTAAGGAATGCCATCGCGAGAGATTTATAATCTTGGAAAGTCCCACGAGCCAGTCTAATGTACCACTTTGCAGTGGCACCAGTAAGAGTCCTTTTGAAAAGACAGAGACGAATAGAGTCGTCAAGCCAGGAATTGGATGAACACCAAAGATGATAGGTCATAACATGTGCCTAGGGATCTTCTCCGGACTTGCCTCAAACTTAGGACAGCCACTATGGATCTTGGTTGGAACAGGTGTCCAATATGGATTATGAAGTATAGGATCATTTGTCAACTTTGACACATCAGGCAATTCCAAAGTCACAAGAAAAGGTAACTGCAGATTGAAATGCGTCATGGGTCTTTAGTAAGGACCAACATTAGGGTTCCAACCAGGGCCTTGTTTCCCCCATGGATCTTGTCCCAGAGGATTTTTTCCATAAGGGTTATAGTTTAGAAAATTAAAACCATACCCTAGTTATTGACCTATATTTTGACCTCCAGCATACCATTGATTACTAGCTTGACCAATAGGAGCAGCATATGGCTGCTGAAAATTATGATAAGGATTAATCTGAGGTTGCTGATAATTCTAATATGGAATAACCTGAGGTTTCCCTTGGGGTTACTAAGGCACTTGAGGATCGTACTGAAACTAAGGCCCAAACTGTGCCTGGGGCCCAGGTTGTATCTAATAAACAGGTTGATCCTGGAATCCCAACTAAGCCTGGGGACTAGGTTGAGCTTGGGGACCAGGTTGAGCTTGAGGTCCAGGCTGCATTTGAACACTAGGTTGATTAATAGTTGGATTGACCCGAAAAAAAGGTTGTCCTTGCTGAGCGACAGGTTGACCTTGTTGGAACTGAGGTTGACCTAACTGACCAGAAGGTTTTCCTTGCTGAGCAGCAGGTTGGCCTTGTTGATATTGAGGCTGACCCAACTGACTAGAAGGTTGTACTTGTTGAGAAGTAGGTTGGCCAAGTTGGAACTGAGGCTAACCTAACTGACTAGGAGGTTGTCCTTGAGATAAAGTAGGTTGTCCTGGATAGACAAAGGACGAACTTGTTTTGGCTGAAGGTTGTCCCTGAAAGGGTTGTCCTTGCAAGCTCAAAAGATGCCCCTAAAACGATTGTCCTTGCAAGCTCAAAGGTTGCCCCTGCTAACTATAAGACTGTCCTACCAAGGCATAAGGTTGTCCCTGAACATATTGTCCTTGTGAGCCATGGTAAGTAGTGTGATTCCAAGAAACCGAAGGTAGAATTTGACTCTCAACTGGAGATTTTTGGGGGAGAGGTCTAGTATAATAAATATGAGCTCCACGATGATCAAAACAGTGTGGAGGGTTGTGCGGGACAGACATCTGCTGAGAACTTAGAGGGTTATAAGTCATATTTTGAAGAGAAAACAGATATTGATCATACGACAATCCCCTCAGGATGGGGTTCAAGGAGACAGGTACATTACTTGTAGTTTGACTGATTCCAAACACGAGAGGTGAAGGACCACTACCGATGGGTCTAGAAGATACCCTAGTAATAGCAGTGACCACCGAATATGTTGTAACCACACTAACAAGAGGAGTAGAAGACGCCACACAAATGGTGGAAATCGATGGGACAGATGTAACAAAAGTAACATGTGTTTGAGGAATGGAGGTTGTGGCAGACTGAGTGGGCATGAATGGTCCTAAACTCAGAACCATTGTATGAGCCCATACAGAACTCTGGTGTAGAGATGTAGCACCAAGAATTTCGATTAGAGAGCGATACCCAAGCGGTAATGAAACATCTTGAGAGGTGTGGAAAGGGAACCTTCCAGAGGAAACAAATATTCACCAGTCGACACTAGGCTCTCCTAACTACTAATAATACTTGACTCATCCATGTCGGAAGAGGCCATAGGAACTGAAGCACCAGGGGGAGTAGACGAAAGATACTCATCTAAAAATTCCCGAACATTGGGAGGAGTCCAACTGATATCAAAAGGTTCGCCACTCAAATCTCAAGAGGCAAGAGGCTGAACACCTAAAACAATAGCAAGAGTGCCACTAAGAGATGATACCTCAGATGGGACGGGGGAAGAAGGCTCTGCGGTCACTTGGTGACGACGAAAAAATAGATGAGTCTGCTAGGATGACCTAAACTCAAAAGACCAGGAGAGAAAATTTAATTAAGAGGGCTTTAAATGCTTTAAAGGGTATACTCACAATGTGGCCAAAATTAACAGGTTGGATGTTATCGCAGGCAAATAAATTTTATGACACTGGAAAAAAACTTTTCCTTTTCATGTTTATAGAGTCAAGAAAAGGACAAAAGATGACTCTAGTCTCCTTAGAAGTTTAATGAGCTTGAAAGGACAAGTGCTCAAATGATCCTTTTACTTTTAAAGAGTCGAAAAGGAATGAAAGTGATTGCTCAAGGATTCTAGGAAAAAGGTTTACCAAGTAAGCGTGAACTACAGAATACCTCCCTACAAACCAAGAAGTATGAGCAGGCTATCTCCCCGAATGTTGTGTTCGACGTATCACGTCTGCAAGGAAGTCGACTCAGTTGCCTATGGAGAAAAGGATTGCAACCTAGTGGGGTCTCCCATCATATACACGATGGTACATGGAGTACAGGTCTGTACTAGTACTTATTGAATCACAAAAGGAGGAATCACCAAACCTTAGTGAAAACAACAGCCACTAGATTTAATGACGTCAGGACACGTCTCTAGCCTAGACCTATAGATATAAGCATTAAGTTCCAATGCATTTTTATATTAACTCAATAAATTTTAGTAGTTAATCTTGAATTAATTTTCAGTTTGAAGGCCCTACTAAATGTATCTTCAAAAAGCTCCTAGAATGCAACTAAATGAGTGAAGGAACCATTTCCTTTCAATGAACGACTAACTAAAGAAAAGTGAGAGGTTCATTTCAAAGCAACGAAAGTGACAAAAAAGCGAATGCAAGCAAACCAATAAATAGTAAAGAGAAATGTAAGCAATCTAATTAAGAAAATTAACACCACATACTTCGCTTTTCAATTTCTAAATGGCGAGAATTTACTAGTGCAAAGATTGTTCTTATTTCCTAACACAAAATGAATGCAGTGTTTTGATTTTTCAAATAAATTACAAGCAACCAAATGCAAAACTTAAAACAATACTAGTTTTAAGCCCTTTCTGATTGAAAACACTCAATGAATGAAGAGAAACATTCTACTCTAAATCGAATCAAAGACTCAAAACCAAGAAGATGTTTCTTTTGCAAAAATGGAAAGCTTTCTCACTGACCGGGAAGTAATGTGATCTATGCCCAGTAAAGGAAGGAAACTAAACAAATAAGACTTGCAAGTTTTGGGAACCAAACATCACATACCAATCAGTAAGATGAAAAAAACAATTAATAAAGAGAAGCCTCAAACAAAGCAAGGGATCGTGCCTAACGTAGCCCAAAGATCCAACCGAACATGTAACCCGAGAAAATCTAATGTTGCAAGAAACCATAAGGTAAACAGGTCACACAGTTTAAAAGGAAAATTTTCAAGGGAATGAAACCCAAAATCAAATATTCTAGCAATCAGCAATTTGACACACAACGAAGAGGTAGAAGAGAATCTCAAAAGGACAAGACACACTGGCCAATTAGCAAGAAAAACTTCAAAATTGAAACCTACAGGAATCTTCGCGAGCATAAAACTAACAACATGCACCGACAATAAATCATCGCACCTCCCTAACTGGAAACTTTGCGACATCATCATTGACGTACACTAGTTAACAGCGTTGATCCGATTTCAGAGATCTTCACGACTGTGAGGCGATTTAATCGCGTCAAATAGGAGAAGTCACAATGAAGTAGATAGAGCAGGAGTGACTATCTTCGCGACATTCACAAAATAAAATGTCACGACCCTAATTCAAAGGAAAAAATTCGAAATCCAGCTGAGGGAAGGCTAGACCTATCACCTACGATAGGGGGAAGACTTCCAGGAGTAGTCAAACAACTCATAACATGAAGAATTCATCCCAAAAGTAAAGGAGACAATAAACAAGAAAAAAAAAATCAACTCAAGAGACAAAAGACAAAGATCCCCAGCAGAGTCGCCAACTTGTGACGCAGGTAAGTTCCCTCTGCGGACAGAGGCAACCCCTCTAGCCCTAGAGTGGGTCTAGTCATAGCAAATACAATACCAAAGAAAATTTCCTTAGAAAGTTGATGCCATGAAGGCTTACCTTCAAACTGTCATTCGATGAAGTCCCTGTTGTGTTTCTCCAGCTCTCATTCTTTTATTCACTTGTACCTGAAAACAACATACAAAGTGCAACCACAAACATAATAGAGTATTACAAAAACTATCTACTTAAAGAATCAAGGATCTTCAAGCTATCATTACGCAATTCAACATACGATATAGGAAATAAATTTTTGATTTGTATCAATGTAAATTAAAGTAGAACTTACAACCAAGCCTTGACATCATAAGCCTCATTAAAAGGTCCTGTCAGCATGTCTCCACAAGCATTCACTCATAGACTGTCTCCCAAAAGATGAATAACTCTCTCTGCTACCCAAAAGTCTAATGCTAGAACCTTCTTACAATCAAGCAAACTCCACTCAAAACCATCCCAAGATAAGTTTACATAAGAGGATACTTCCACACTCTAGCAAAACTCCCGAGCTCTATTGTTGAATTCTTGAACTCTGAAGCTACCAAAAAACTAGTTTATCTCAGTCATGGAGGAAGTATTTATAGGAGGAGGAGCTTCCATAAGACTTGGAGGAAAGAGCTTATCCCTTTGGGAGGTTGCACAAAAGGTGGAACAACCATCCCAAAGGAGAGAGGTGAGCTCATCTGGTCCAAAAACCAACCATAGGACCGCCCATGAAGCTATTACACTTCGAAGCTTCGACGAGTTGTTTTAAAAAACTTTCCAAAAGTATCTTGTCGTGAGTGCAACTAGGGCTAGTGCAATATTGGCCATCTTCATGGGTGGAACAATTTTTGTCCCGCGATGACCCAAAAACATAGGTGGAAAAGGGTTGGCTCCAGGAGAAGTGAACTAAGGTATTCTTCCTGAGATGACAAGGAAGACATCGACACATAATTTGTAACATGACACAAGGCAGATGTTAATAATACAAACTGAAAGTGTCTGGAATCAGGGAATGTAGGGTCGGTGACAAATTACTATGTAACAGCTTCACATAGTACCACTACCAGGGGGCTCTCTCCAGTTTGAGACAACCAAAGATAAGGAGCATGTACAGTTTTGGAAGAACCTGAGTATCAACCTTGCAGCACTACCAATCCAAATTTTGCATCAGTTACATCAAGGAGTTTCATATTGTAGGTTTTAACCCCGTACAGAAATTACCTGCATACGAATTCTAAATCACAGGAAAAAATAAAAATGAGAGAGCATAACACATAAAACACATATACACAGAGATTTCCCACTGGATCTCAAAACC